>JAGPOY010005769.1:0-10776 GCA_018983105.1 Silene uniflora
AACCTTTATAGTTTACGTCTTGTATATTTACGGAGTATATTAATATTTTAGTATTACACATCTATATAAAATTGCTACAATTTTCTTTGAAAATGTCTTTTTATAAGAGTAAAAGTAAGGATTTAAATACTAAATGGGCATAATGGGCCGGCCCACGGGCTTTTCTTATTGTCCATACCCGCCCATTTAACTTGGCGGACCGGGCTTGACCCGCCCTCTTAATTTTTCGGGTAAAAAAACCTTGTCCAAGCCAACTTAATAAGCGGGCCGGATGGGTCGGGCCAATGGGCGGGTTGACCCATGAACAGCTATAAAACTAATCAAGATCTTATGCATGCATAACAAACTAATACAAAGTAAGAACAAATCCGTTCTACTTACAATGGGGGACGAATGGGTATACTAATTGGTCTCCTACCAAATTAGTCTTCGTAAAATATTCCGAGTGCTCCAAGAATTAGATCCAACAGTAGAATCTACTCCTTAAGGATTGGTACCAAGGTAAACCCTCTTAATACATAGACTAATTTTGTTACTAGAAAATTAGTAAATGTCCCCTTAATTAACTAATATAATTTTATTACTACTACTAGTAATTTGATCTTAATATTAATATATGATGTATTATTTTTTCTCTCAAAACAATTTTTAGAGAGATTCAAAAATAGAATTAGAATGAATGTTTTTCCATAAAGAAAAACAATTCTTATGGGGGAAGGGAGAAGGGGGCCGGGTATGGTGAGGGAAAGAGTGCCCAATGTGTGCCCATAATTTCCCTCAAATGCTCTTCACAAGAAAACCAAAGAACATATCCCCTAAAGGCATGCTTAATGAGTTGTCTCACAATTGTCTCCCATACACAAGGGAAAACCGGTTCCCTTATGTAATAAGGGATCCATTTTAGGTTTTGTATTTTGTCAATTGTAATTTGTGACATACGTGACATGTTACTAGACATGTGATAATGTAATATATTTTTAACTTATTAAAAAACATTACATACAAAATAAATCACATACAATGACATAATTAGAAATACATGATTACGTGTATACTTAAAGTGGACCATATAATTTTAATTCACAATATCTTGTAATTATAATACATTATTCATTTTAATTATAATTGTTTCATAGACAATAATAAAAACATCATCTATTTTAAAGGATTAATTAACTTGTATCATCATATAGTTAATTAATTTATCAATTAAGAGTGTTACCCTATAGGTATGACCTTAAGGGATCAACTGATCACCATCGTCATACGACAGTAATGTCAAACTCTAGTCAGCCACCCATTACCGATTAATGTGGATCAGTTGACAATAAAATCACTTTCCCTTATGTATATTCTTATTATGAGATTTAAACATGTGATCGCATTATTGTCGAGGACACATACTCCAACAATCTCCCACTTGTCCGAGACAAGTGTGCGTCACCAATTCTCTTGTCCTATTACTATCTCCCACTCAATGCAAGGTGTATTGCAGGTCGTACTTGCATTTGATCATATCATGAGTAGTTTCCTTGATCTGGAGAATAACTGTCTGACCGGAATTATCTACCGTAGATAACTTCCGAGCGTGGCCACGCATTTTCAGTTCATTACTCCTCGAGTGGCCTTGAGATATAAGATAACCCTGACTAGAGGTGGACAATTCCTATTGCACTTTTCCCTTTGCATATCCACATCTCATTATAACCCAAAATGTGCCCAATTGACCCCAATTATGAAGGTCATTGAACACAAATCAAAGTTACTTCGAAGTTGTGCCATCTTAGGCGAATAGTCATTAGTCAAAGAATCGACTCATAAGAATACTACAGTAGCTCTCGCCACGACCAAGCTATAAAATTTTCAGAACTCTATAAGCGGTCATAAGCCCGACAGAGTGTCCCATACAGTCTGCCTATGTGATCGATTAGTCATCTCTCATGACTTTATGGCACTTGAACTTACCATCAATCGCATCACACTCTAGTCACTTCGAGATGTCACCTCATGTAAGTAGCTATGGGCGATTACTATGTCAATCTAGTACACTTTAATGGGGTTCAATATTGTCTCAACAACCCATTTGGATGTGACAAAGTAATAAAAATTTAAAAGAAACGCGATTATCACATATGAACAAATAAAACAACATTTTATTTCATATCAAATAGTCTAGTACAAACTTGGCATACGTTTAAGCCCCATGGAAACAACATGTCCATCGTGTTTAGCCTGCGATAAAGGCTTGGTGAGCGGATCAGCTAAGTTATCATCCAACCCAACCTTACAAATCGCAATTTCCTTCCTTTCAATAAAATCTCTAATAATATGAAATTTTCTGAGTACATGTCTAGATTTATTACTAGACTTCGGCTCTCTAGCTTGGAAGATTGTCCCATTGTTGTCACAATAGAGAGTGATGGGATCTTTGGCGGTAGGAACTACCTTTAGCCCTTCCATGAATTGCCTAATCCACACAGCTTCCTTGGCAGCTTCTGATGCTGCAACTTACTCAGCCTCTGTAGTAGAATCTGCAATTACTGCTTCCTTGAAGCTTTTCCAGCTTACGGCACCTCCATTGAGCATGTAAACAAATCCACCTTGTGATTTCATGTCATCTCTATTTGTTTGAAAACTCGAGTCTGTGTAACCCTTAACACATAGCTCGGAGTCACCTCCAAACACAAAGATAGAATCCTTAGTCCTTCGCAAGTACTTGAGGATGTTCTTAACAGCTACCCAGTGACTCTCACCTGGATTATTTTGATATCTACTTGTCATGCTTAAGGCATAAGAGACATCTGGACGAGTGCATATCATGGCATACATGATTGATCCAATAGCGGAAGCATAGGGAATCAACTTCCTACGTTCAACATCTTCGGGTTCGAAGGGTGATTGAGACTTGCTCAAAATTATTCCACTACCCATAGGAATTAAGCCTCTCTTAGACTGATTCATGTTGAAGCGTCGAAGAACCTTGTCAATATAAGATTCTTGACTTAATGCTAATATCCTTTTGGGTCTATCTCTATAGATCCGGATACCTAATATGCGTTGTGCTTCTCCTAAATCCTTCATTTGGAAGTGATTTCCCAACCACTCCTTGACGGAGGACGACATTGGAATGTTATTTCCAATAAGTAGTATGTCATCTACATACAATATTAGGAACACAACATTGCTCCCACTAAACTTCATGTATAAACATGGTTCCTCAACACTTCGAGTAAAACCATTTTATTTTATAACATGATTAAATCGATGGTTCCAACTTCTTAATGCTTGCTTAAGACCATAAATGGATCTCTTAAGTTTGCATACTTTGTTAGGATTTTTGGGATCTACAAAATCTTCAGGTTGAATCATATATGCATCCTCTTCTAAATTCCCATTTAGAAAGGCGTTTTTGACATCCTTTTGCCATATTTCATAGTCATGAAATGCGACGATCGCTAACAATATTCGAATGGATCTCAGCATGGCTACGGGGGCAAGGGTTTCGTCATAGTGAAGACCATGAACTTGTGTAAAACCTTTCGCTACTAGCCTAGACTTGTAGACATCATCATGTCCTTCTATGCCATTCTTTACCTTAAATATCCCTTTGCATTGCAGAGGTCTTGCTCCTTCAGGCAAATCCACCAAGTTCCAAACTTGATTTTCATGCATAGAATTCATTTCGGATTTCATGGCTTCAAGCCATAAAGTTGAATTGGGACTAGAGATTGCAGCTTTGTAGGTGGCGGGTTCGTCACTTTCTAGAAGTAACACATCAAGACTCCCATCCTCTTGGATAAGTCCAACATATCTATCAGGATGGCGAGAAACTCGACCCGACCTCCTTGGTTGAGGATTAATAACAGAATTAGACGACGAAGGAACGTCTTCTCGCGTCTCTACTTCGGTTTGTGGCTCTTGAACTTCATTAAGTTGCTCTTGAACTTTATCAAGTTCAAAATTTCTCCCACTCCGTCTTTTAGAAATAAACTTATTTTCTAGAAAGACAGCCTCACTAGACACAAACACTTTGTTTTCATGAGGTTTGTAGAAGTAATAGCCTCGGGAGGTAGTTGGGTAACCTACAAAGATGCACTTTTCGAATCGTGGGGCTAGCTTGTTGACGTCTTTACTTTGACGTACGCATCACATCCCCAAATCTTCATATAGGATATATTAGGAACCCTTCCTTTCCATATCTCATATGGAGTCTTTTCGGTTGCCTTGGTCGGACTATTGTTCAATGATTTGATTGCGGTTTGGATTGCAAATCCCCAAAACGAGTCGGGTAAGTTGGTTTGACTCATCATAGATCTAACCATATCTAGTAGGGTTCGATTTCTCCTCTTAGCAACACCATTAAGTTGTGGTGTACCGGGTGGAGTGAGTTGTGACACAATGCCACAATATTTCATGTGTGAATCAAATTCATTACTAAGATACTCTCCACCACGATCGGATCGTAGTGCTTTTATCTTCTTATTCAATTGGTTTTCTACTTCATTTTGAAATTCTTTAAATTCTCAAAGGCTTCACTTTTGTACTTCATTAAGTAGATATACCCATATCTACTTAAATCATCACCATAATTACCCCTAGCGGTGATAGTCATTGGTCCACATACATCGGTATGTATAAGGCCCAATAGTTCACTAGCTCGAGTCCCTTTAACACTAAAAGGATTACGAGTCATTTTGCCTAGGATACAAGATTCGCATATACCATATGATTGAAAATCAAATGGTTTAATAACATTAGTCGTAATTAATCTTTTAATGCGATTCTCGTTAATATAACCTAATCGACAATGCCAAATGTACGATTTATTTGAATCACCTGATTTGAGTCTCTTGGATTGGATGTTATATATGTCTTTACTTGGATTTGAAGTTTCTAGAACATAAATGTCATTTATAGAAGAGCCTCGGCCTATGACCAAGTCATTTCTAGAAATAATACAACAATTGTTTTTAATAGCGAAATTAAAGCCCTATATGTCTAACATAGCAATTGAAATAATGTTCTTAGAAAGAGAAGGTACATAAAAACAATTATGCAAATACAACTCAAATCCATTTGCCAAAACAAGTACATAAGTTCCCTTGGATGTGGCCGCTACTCTAGCTCCATTTCCAAGTCGGAGATCAACATAGCCCTTGCTCAGCTTTTCCACGTTTCTTAGCCCATGTAAATGATTACAAAGGTGAGAACCGCAACCGGTATCCAATACCCACGTCGTGGTGGAAGTAAAATTTACATCAATAACATAAATTTCAGGAAGAATTTTACCGAGTGGAATAATAAGTCCATCCATAATATTTCCCAAATATATGGGGCAATTCCTCATCCAATGTCCCATGCCATGACAATAATGAAATTCATCATCAACTTTGGCTCCTTAGGTAGTCCCACTAGCCATCTTGTTTCCATTGTTGAACTTTATACCTTTCTTTCCCTTCCTTTTAAACCATTTCTGTTTAATTGCAAGAGCTTGCTTGCTAGGACTCCCACTAGTTTCGGCATCCCTTTCTTCTAAAGATATGGATCCCATAGATTTAGCGAGATGGTCTTCCCGAGACACATTCACTAAAGATCTAGTCATAGTAGGAGGTATGGAAGAAGTAATAAAATTAAGGTTTCCGTCGGAACCGATCCCAAAATGAAGCTCTCTAGTTGTATCGAGGTTGTTGTTGGAGCAAATATCGTCAAATAATTTATGACAAGACTCAATGGTAATAGATGTTGTTGCATTTGTAGGATCCATTGCGATATATAAACTACAAACATGGAGGTAAAGGAAATATTAACATATGTCATTTTAATCACACTTGCAAACATTTTAAACAAGTTTTATAGCATTTATATAGAGACCTCTACCCAACTATCATAAATAATCCCGAGATCCAAATTCATATTAACTCGGGCACGGTGAGCCGATTCATCCCTAATTAATATAATTCGGTGGATTAACTCTTTAATCGATTCTACTTCTAGAACTCTCGGTCGATAAAATTACTTTAATATTTATCTTTAGCCTGGAACACATGTGACTACGGTCACAAATATTTCCGTTGAGCTCAATCCAAATTTCGATGTAATAACATTTTACTACCCACTTACCTAACGTAACAAGTTTAGCAACCCGGTGAGCCGAGCCTACTTCCTTATGAAATTGGGATTCATGGTTCTACTATTTGGTAAGACTAATTCTCAATTATTATTTAGTGAGAGGTCTTGTCAATTTATTATCTATCACGTTTTAAGTGAACTATAGCGGTGAACTACGATAATCATAATTGATACGGTCGATGACTCGATAAAAATAATATGCATGTGTAGTTATGGCGATTTGGCTATGCATCCAAACATATAAAACAAATTCAAAGCAAAACGATAAAATCCTAGTATGACCTTCCTAATATAGTAAATCTAATAAACTATTTACAAATTCGGAAACCAACTCCTTTGGTCCCTTGAACTTCATTTGGCACGCACTCCAAGGCAGCACCGTATTGTCGGACCGCCTTTCCGAATGCCACCGTCTCCAAGGAACTTCGGAACAAATAAATTACATAGCCTTTCTACTTTATACAATATAAGAAGAAAAAGAAAATTATATAAAAGTGATACGAGATCACATTAATTACAACGGAATCGATATCTCTATTTCGGGAAATACCAATTAAAAACTAAGGCCATACTAAGTACAATTACATAATTTAAAATTATATAAAATTAAAATATGACAATCAGAATAAAAATGCAGCATTAATATATGTATGAAACATGCCATGTGATATGCCAAATCGCCCTATTTAAGCTAATATCGTATATTCGGTCCGGTTTTATGGATAATTGTGACTATTAACTTATTAAAATCACACAATATTACATAAATCAAATCTATGTCCAAGTTAATTACCCCAACCTTCTTAGGACTCAAAAATTTAGTCTTCACTAAATATTTGACAATATCGCGAAATCATGCACCTTTCGTCCCTAGTTCCAAAGAAAATAAAGGTAAGGGTAAACGCTAGTTGATGTTTACACAAGGGAAAGGTAATGCCGCGCCAATTAGTATTAGTAAAGGCACTAATCTTTATTCCTGTTCAATTCAGGTCAGAGCAAGGTGCCACCGAACGTTCAACAGGTAGAAATAGTTGTACGGGATTCAGCCAATTGTTTTGATAAACACTTTTATTCATAATAATAAAGAAATAATTTCCAATAAGTCATAAAAATTCGAAAATTTCAAAATCATAATTTTGTACATTCTAGAAAATTCCCAACATTCCAAAATTTTTAAAAAATTTGCCCTTAGATTATTGTAATTTATTTCACAAATAAATTGTATAAAACATAATTTTAACACTTTAATTCCAAATGAAACATAAAATTATGCAATAAATCAAAATTAAAATTTTGAATTTTTTAAATAAGTTTCTAGAACCTGGAAATGACAAATTTTCAAACCCAAAATCGAATTTTTATATTAATGACTATTAAACTTGCTATTTATCAATTTTACAATATAAAAATCAATAATCCTCCAAATCAAACAAAATTTAACATGGATGCAAGACTAACCTACCCTATGTATGGAGAAATCTGAGGCTTACTTGGGAGGGATATCTTCTGTGGTCAAAGCACAAATTTTGAGCACTATGCACCTAAAAGAGGGAAAATTCCCTTTTAGGTACTTAGGTTTAGCCTATCCATGATGCAAGACTAACCTACCCTATGTATGATAGCCTGATCATTAAAGTTCAAGCTCTGACAGGCAAATACTCCACTAAACATCTTTCCTATGCTGGTAGGATACATGCACTAAATTCTGTGGTGTTTCGACTATGTAATTTTTGGAGTGCAGGCCTATTGCTACCTAAGAAGGTCTGCAAAACCCTAGCTGCACTTAGCAGGGACATATTTTGGGGAAGAGAAGGTGAGACAAAAAGACATGTGTTCAAAAGTTGGAAGAGTATGTGTCTGCCATGGGATGAAGGAGGCTTCCAAATTAAGGATGTGCAAAGCTGGAACACTGCAGCAATGCTGAAATGGTTATGGTCTATACATCAGGGTAATGGGGCTATCTGGACTACTTGGGTAAGGGAATATCTGCTCACATCTTGCTCAATTTGGGATCTGAGGAAAAAAGAAGGACAGCCAGAATGCATCAGAAATATACTTCAGGTGCGAGATAATTGCATTGAACAGATGGGCAGTGTGCAAGCTATGCAAGATCTCCTGATCAAGTGTGTTGAAAATAATACATTCTCTATTGATAAAGCATATAATGCTATCAGGAGTCGTGTAGATATTCAACCTGTATATAGAGCTATTAAGAGAGGAACTATGGTATCAAGGCACAAAGTTACAATGATGATGGCAGTGCAACACAAGTTGGCAACAATTGAACAACTGGTAATTAGAGGAATGTGCATTGTGAACAGATGCAGTCTTTGTAAGAAGGATGCTGAGACTGCAACTCACTTATTCTTCAATTGCCCTTACTCAGCAAGTCTTCTGTTGGACATCAAGAAGTGGGTTCAAATAGATACTACAACAACTGATCTAAGGGAAATTCTAACATGGGCAAGCATGAGATCAAAGAGAAAGCACTGGAAGAGTAGATGGATAAGCTGCAGCCTGGGATGTCTGGTGTCAGCATTATGGACTGAAAGAAATCTCAGAATCTTTGAAGATAGAGAACGACCTGCACAAGCTTTGCTCAAGGAAATTCAGTACATAACTAGCACGCTTCTGCTCCATACAATAGAGGAAAGTGTATATATGACAGTTGTAGATGCATTAAACGCGAGATAAACATCTAATTTTTTGTTGGTAGCATAATTGTATAGAAAGTGGAGAGGAAAGCAAACTAAATTGTATAGGGGCTATTTTACTTGTAAGAAACTCATGTAATCCTTTATTTGGAATATATGAGAATTACCTTTTCTTGCAAAAAAAAAAAAACAAAAAAAACAAAATTTAACATACAACTTTAGATCTTATGTTCATATCATATATACAACATTGGAAAAAAATTTCATGCCATAAAATTCATTTTAGCTACTTTTGCTGAAATAGTCACTATTTATGCGATTTTTACATCTAAAAATCATAAATCATGCAAAATAAAACCATTTCATCTCAAAATTTACATATAGTGTGTAAATATTGCATGCGACAACATACTAAAATGTCATGGGCAGAGATGATGCGTGCATTTCATATAGACTTTACGGTCCATTTTAGCACGCATTTCTATGTCATTTAGGTGATATTATATCACTTTATACCCCGAATATGCTACTTTGTACTTCTATTGCTATTTTGTAGGTACAAGCTGTGAAGTAGTGGAAATCGAGCCAAAACTGTCCCGAGTATGCACATTTAGGAGATGGAAGAGTCGGAGCTGATTACTCGAGCATTGGGAAGCGTGAAACCGTCCCATAATCAAGTCAAAAGGCCAAATTGAGAGTCAACGCGAGCTGGAAGAGGAAGAAGACCTCGATCGACTACTGTTTATGGTCGATCGAGTGGAATAGTGGTGCTGATGACTCGATCGAGTGCCTTATCTACTCGATCGAGTAAGCGTGGAAATAGGAAGATCTCGATCGAGAGGAAGTGTCCTCCATCGAGGGATTAGTTGAATAAGTTATGTTCGATCGAGAGCTTATTGTTCTCGATCGAGTAGTTTTGAGTCATGGGCTTGGGTCCGTGACGCAATTAGGTTAAATTATGTTTTAAGTTTATTATAAATAGGCTGATTAGGTCTCTAATCATCTAATCATCGACGGGGAGGAGGAAACTCCTGTTCCGCTGCTTATTCTATTTTCCGGATTTAACTTTGCAATCAATCTTTCCTTTTCAATCGGTATTTCTCTTATGCCTTATTCAATTATGTTATTTTCGCGTAGCTAATTCCTTTGCTAGGACTTAGGTGACCCATGTTTATGCTAGGATAGTAATCGTATTAGGTTGCGCGTATAAGATCTATGATGTTTTGCTGCATACAATTGTTTTAGCCTAATTGAGTCGACGCAGTTAGACTATTGACCGTAGTAAGCCTTGACCTAGACCAAAAGGTTGGAAAGGATGAGACCCGTAGCAAACATTAGGGCACTGTAGTTGATGTGACCAAAATAGTTGCACTTTTACCCCCTTAACGAACCTATTTTCACATGCTTTTACGTACATATTAGGGCCCTTTCATGCTCTTTAGCCTTCTATTTGCTTTTCTATTGGTTTTGGCTTACTTGTAGGCGGAGGAGCTAAATCGCGCATAAATGGAGCATTTCGGAGCTAAAATGACGATATCCAAGGACCTAGCATGTAGAGGAGACGTAACCAAAGGCCTAAGTGAAGAATTAGAGCTAAGAATAGGAGCCCCCACGGCCTAGGAGTCAAGCCGTGCTGATTTCGAATCAGCTTGGGCAAGAACAGCAGGAGGTCGAGCGACCGAGCAGAGGGTCGAGCGACCGAGCTCAGAGGGTCGAGCGACCGAGCCCAGAGGTCGAGCAACCGAAGCCCGAGGTCGAGCGACCTCAAGGAAGAACAAGTCGGGTCGACCGCAGTGCGACCCTAGCTACCTCTAATCACTCCGCCATGTCCTTGTGCGACACTCCACCTCTACTTAACCTAATCTTGTACTTAGTATAAATACCCAACTTGTAGATAATTAGGGTTATGATATAGAGAAGTAGGCTTAGTGCCTCCATAGAGTAGATTAGGAGTAGATTAGAATAGAAATCAAACTTGAATCATTCAACAATT
>JAGPOY010005770.1:793-13634 GCA_018983105.1 Silene uniflora
ATATTCCTTACTTTTACATCCCAACAAATTTCTTTTTGGACATTGGACTAGAACAAAATCTAGTGATAATAAATCATACGTAGTCATAAATCTAATAAATTATCGGATATCGGATATCCGAAAATTTTTGACAACTATCCGATATTTGATCCGTATCCGAAAGTTTCGGTTTGGATATCCGATCCAAACTGCTTTTCGGATCGGATATCCACTTTTTCGGATCAGATCCGGATCGGATATCGGATCAGTTCGGATAATCGGATTTTTTGCTCAGCCCTAATACATCTATACCTTCTTATTCACTATACTAAGACATTTTCCAACTTGAAATCTATTGTTCACTATACTTCCTTTTAAACCTGTCACCTAGATAGGTCGCACCCATTAATGAGTAGGGAGTAAGGATTATCCGTTATTGACCGTTAGATCATTCTAGGGACTAATCTAAGTCGTTGAAAAAAATGAAGAGGGGAGATAATTGAGAAAATTCAAATTAGGGTAAGATTATTGGTAGTCTTGAGACAAGACTTTGGCAAGTCTTGAGACAAGACTCTCTCAAAACTAACAATAGTCTTCCAAAGTCTTAACAAAGTCTTAAGGTGAGTCTTGAAAATCCAAGACTCAACTTAAGACTTTGATTGAGTCTTGACCCCACCATGAAATAAAATTATCCAATTATTAAATGTCGTGTGTGAAGGGGAGCCTTGGCGCACCGGTTAAGGTGTTGCTTTGTGACCGTGAGGTCACGGGTTCAAGTCCTGGGAGCGGCCTCTTGCCAAAATGGCAAGGGAAGGCTTGCTCTCATTACACCCTTGTGGTGGGACCCTTCCCCGGACCCTCGCCTAGCGGGGACGCCATCGTGCACCGGGCTGCCCTTTTTTTATTAAATGTCATGTGTCCTTTCTTTTTATAAAAAAAAAGAAGTAAATGTAAAAGTAGAGTCTTAGGTGGGTCTTACGGATAATGTATAAAGTCTGAGGTGAGTCTGAGATGGGTCTGAACAATAAAAAAATAATAAAAGTTAGTGAAAAGCTGAGGTGGCAGAGTCTTAAGACTTTGGAGAGTCTTACGGATAATCTTACCCTTACCTAATCATAATAATATTTGTCTAGCTAGTTGGTTATGTTATGCAATAATAAGATTGAAAAACCCTCAATTTCTCATCATTATCAAAAACCTTAACAATGTTCATTCATCAACAATCTCAACTCCTAAGGGCAACCGTTTCCAACAGAATCACTATCGGAGATACGAATTGAACCGATGGATCCCCTTAAAAACTGCATGGAAATGGTAATAAAAGAATGCATAAAATTGTCACAACTTGACTTGAGGATCCTTAATTCTACAAAAGCATAACAATTTTTTTCATTGGATTTCTATTCCATTCAACATTTCCTTTGCAGGTATTACCAGAAGTTCTACAAATAAATTCATAGCGAGTATTAAAAAGAACTCTCTTAGATAATGTTGATTCAATCTTCTTAATCGCGATACTCATCCATGAACTTCTCATGGAACGCTCTTATACGGTCAACAATGGCAGGAATTTTATCTTCCGGAGGTAGAATGGTACCCCTAAAATGCCAAGTCCCCGGAGCCTGTCCAAAACCAGAACCGGGAACAACTACAATACCAGTTGCTTCCAGTAAGCGGCGAGCATAAAAAGCATCAGGAGCAGTGGGCACTAGTGAAGCTGCTTCTATTGCCTTGTTTGGAAGATGAAGACGAGGAAACAAGTACATAGCTCCTTCTGCTTTGTTGCATGTTACTCCTTCTAAACTATTGAATGCATCTTCTAATATCTGTCAATACAATCAAATCTCCTTGTAAAATGGTTGTCGGTTGTTTAGGTAAAAGCATGATAAAGAAGGTCTGGTATCTAAATTACCTTAGCACGTCTAGCCAAAGATGAAAGAATACCGTCTTTCTCAGCACTATATGCTTCATAAGACTCATCTCCAGCCTATAAATAGCACACAGTGGCTTGTAAAAATACAGGTCATGAAACATTTCAAGCAATCTGGCATATGTTTGTTTTTTTTTTTTTTTCAAAAATTTATTGGTTATCCACTTATCCAAAGTCAATATCGCGAGCAAGAAAGTACCTCTGGCGGACTCATGACAAGACTGGCAAGAATTTGACCGGAAATATTTGAGCTACACATGTTGGCAGAAGCAAGTTTATAGAGTTGTTCTCTTATCTTGGTGCTAAATCCAGTGACTTCCATGTAACCTCCTCTTCTCCCACATTCTCCGTAATAACCTGGAGTCATAATAATAAGAGAGAATTTTATTGATACTGCAACCATTTTCATTTTCAACAGACGAATTTCTGTAGGCGGTGTCCTATAAAAAACGCAGCATATCCAAGTAAGAAGTTACCTTTAGACACAGATTGAAACGAAACCAAGGCGATATCCTTCTCTCCGTACCCACAAGCACGCGCAATCTTCTTAAACGAGTGAAATTTCTTGTCGGAAACATACACATTCTCTTGGTACACCTGTATTGAACAATATGACCCCATAAGTGACTGAATGCAAAACACATCCTTCATTGCCAATAAACTACCAAGAATGCAGCACATGAACGGATTCCTATTGGCGTATCATACTAGATATCAGCCTCATTTAAGCAACTCACCTCATCTGCCAAAAGGACAAGACCCTCTCTGTAGCAAAATTCGACAATTTGCTTCTGGTTTTCCTTAGCTAGAATCTGAAAGTCAGTTTCAGAAAGGTCACAAGACATTCTCAACAAACCGAACTCTTAACACAATTATTATTACAGGTCATCCTGAGACAAACTTGCAGTGATACCAACTCAAGGGTAAGATTGTGTAATACAACCCCTTAACAATAATAAGAAAAAAAAAAAGTGTGCACTTGAAAAACAAGCTCCGTCTAGTTGACTACACAGCCATCAAGGCAAAATCAAAGGCACACATATACCTGCCCAGTTGGGTTGCCGGGATTAATGACAACCAAGGCCCTGACAGTTATACCGTTAGACCTGGCATTATCCAATTGTTTTTGAAGTTCCGAAATCTCCAAGCCCCATCCCTTTGCTTCATCCAGATAGTATGGGACCTGTTCAAGCCGCCATGAGCATTATAAAAAGCCTTACATTATGACAATTCAAGATGGAGGGTTTCTTTTGCTAGTTAACATCATCAAAATACATAATGTGGTCTGTGTCATTCATAAACATACCAAAGTTCCACCATGGAGCGCAATTGTAGCAGAATACAAGGGATACTGTGGGATAGGGCACATGATTCCATCTTGCTCCGACCTTAATAGTAATTGCACCATCATGTGGATCTATTCCAAAGAAAATAAAAGATTAAATCCACCAACTCACTTTAAGCTTAGTGCAGCCATCAATGTAAGAAGATACTTACCCCAGGGCTTGCTCCATCGGTCAAGAACAAATCATTTGCATTTGCCGGGAAACCATCACGTGCTTCAATCCCAGAAGCTATTGTTTCACGCAGCCCCTTAATACCCTGTCATGTTGGACGAGCTAAAGTTTAAATAAAGTAATTCCCTAACATCTCGCATGCATGTATTCAGTTTTTCAAACTCGCTCCTCCGACAACCAACAAACCATATTCTGTGCTATTTTCTTTTCTGTTTCCACTTTGTTTCCAACTTGCACAAGAACTAAAACAGAATTCGTACTGAAAAAAGTACAAGTAGAACATTAATCTCACTTGGCTGTGACTATATACACCCGTTGATCGACCAGGGATTTGATCCAGAATCCTGTTAGCTCTTTCTATTGAATCGCCACTGTAGAGAATGAGAAGAGGAATATAAGTACAGGCATACAACAAGTCCAGTACAGCATTCTCATTCCCAACATAATGTCTATATTTTCCAGACAGGTTAAAATTGACCGTTTGTGCCCTTGTTCCACACTCCAAGTATTTCCAACAAATATATAGACTAGAGCAGCTCTAGTAGAGCTGGCAATCAGTGATGCCAAGGTGGGTCAAGTCATATTGGATGAGCAGAATAGCAGTTTCCTACGCATATGATATAAGAGTCGTATCCTACCTAAGTATATGGTGGTAACTATAAGACGGCTGACTTACTAGTTACTACTAGAAAGCCGCAAGAAAAAAAGGAAGAAAAAGTATGTTACACCATGGTTACCTGAATAGTCCTTGTGTTTCAATCCTCTTCAGAAGGTATGGATGATCACATAGAGCAAGGACCTGGCACGCGTCCAGTTAAATTTATTACCATTAACAATTTCTACTGATAATAACAATTAATGGGCACTCAATAAACAATACTAACCTCGCGGAAGAAAGTAACTGGATGCTGGCCAAGAGATTGAGGATTTCCAATATTACAGTAAAGTATCTGGTCAAGATGAACGAGAGTCAGGACTTGAACCTTGGCAGTTCACACAGTAAGGCAGCCATAAAAGGTAAAAAGGGAGGCATCATTCCACCAAATCTAAAGCATGCAACCGAGTCAATAGGGTCAGTTTACGGTTGGATTAAGGCGGGATGGGATCATACTTGGTCACTTGTTATGTCAGATCGAACATGGTTTGACTCAGACTATTGTGACGCATGATTATATTTATTAGTTCATTTAGAACATTGTCGAATCAACAATCGGGTTGGCATCTCAAGTTCAGTGGGACAAACCAAGAGGTATCAATTATTTTTGTGGACTCTGGTTCGGTCATATCATTTTTGGTTCTCCGAATTTCAGGGTTTATTTGGTTGGATTTCTGGGATTTGCACTGATTTACCTGCTCTACAGCAATCATACCATAGGCGATTGACTTCAGCATTCTCAGAGGGGCAACAAAAGACGCAATCAAAAATTAATGTACCTCGTCGAAGGGGAGAGACCCTGGTTGCTTCTTCAATTGTTCTTGTAATCTCTGTGATAAGAAATTGACAGAACTCTTAGACGAATGAAGGGATAACAACAGAAAAACAACCAGAATGCCGATGACTCTACCTCAATGAATCCCCATGTCAAGCATATTGGCGCCTTTTTCAGCCTAATAACAGTTCATCAGAACATTTGTCCAAGATTTGATATAGACTCCCCGAAAAACAAAGGCTAGACTAACCACGCAAGGGCATAAAGCCATAAACTAGTAATGTCTTTTCAGTTTCGAAAAAAACTGTAGTACATGTCTACATGATTGCCTAATTCGTTATAACTTATAAGCCGTATTGACACATGATACAAGTACTGTAATGGAACTTCATTATATAAATACGGACATATACGCGCTATTTTTCCAAATAACATAACCAGACCAAAAATAAGTAGTTCTAGGCATACCTCAGCCTGAGTAACAATTTCCCCACGAACAGCGTATTCACACTTCAAGACCTGAGGATAAAACCATCAGGTAAGCAAAACGCTACATATATAAAGCTGAACACAAATTGTAGAATAAGACCGTTTTACAGTTTAAGACAGTCCGTCTCACACTGTAAGACCAGGGCCATACGGAGATTGATGGAATTGGGATATCGAGACCAAATGCAAACGCGATTAATTTTTAGTGATACTATTTTATGAAATCCTAATTTTACTGACGATTCTTGAATTGTATCTATGAAGACTCCACAGTCCACACCCCCAATTTCCTAGCTCCGTCAGTGAGCAAGACAGTCTTACATGATAATTATTGAAAGATTGAAGTTTATAGGAATTGCAAATTTCTAAAAATTCACAATATTTACAGTAATTTGTGAATTCTAAGTTTCTTGTACACAATTCTACATGCACAATTCAAGTACACACCATAGATTAATCTTTCCCCAATTGAACATTGTCATCAAACGGAATTGAAGCCCAAGTCACCAACTACAACGATCAACTGAATCGCGAAAACCTATATTTCCTCCGTTCCATTTGATTATACTCCTTCAGTCCGATGAGACGATAATTCTTTACGTTTACTTTTGGTACAAAGACAAGGATAATCTAATTCTCAGTCATTTGTTCACGTTTAATTAAAATTCGGCANGTAAGTAAATAATTGGGACGGAGGAAGTGGTAGAACAAAGACAATACTAATTAAAGCTAATAATAAAAGGCCGAGACCTTCAATATGCAAATGTAAAGAATTGATCAGAACAAAGAGTAAAAGACTAAAGGTTTTCAAAATTCTCCTCGCATATTTTAAGCAAACGTATACAACTAAATGGAACGGAGTAAGTACAAGTTTTGTGTTACATAACATTATACCTTGGCGGCGACGTACGACGCCGTAGAAGTTGAACGTGAAGGAAGGAGCAGAGAGGGAAAAGAATGAATCGAAGTAAATTTGGAGAATTGCCGGCATTGTACGAACGCCATAATTGAGTTCGGAACATGGAAAACCGCCGGAAAATGACGAATGCCGGCGACGGCCGGAGGATAATTCAGTTGGTCAGTTCACTACTTCTTAAAAGTATCTTAACATTTTTTTTTTTAGACAAGAATCTTAGCACTTTTTGTGCTGACGAATTCATGCGCTTTTTTTTAACAATGACTCCCCTTTGTCCCGGTCAATTATTGTCCTTTGATTTTGGCACAAAGACACGGGAAAGAGGTGAAGGCCAATTACTAAAATGATAAATGGACCAATTTAGTGAGAATGATCAAATTATTCATCAGGGAAATAGAAATGACAACAATAGACCGAGACACCTCAAAATCGAATAGGACAACAAATGACCGGATAGAGAGACGAGTGTACATTCAGTTGGTCACATGTGACATGATCACTCACATCAAAGATCAAACAAGTTTAGGGGTTTGGGTACGTAGGATTCTGAATCGGGTTACTTGGGTTGGATAGGGTCATTACGGAATTGGATTGTTCGGATTACGAATCTATGTGTACCATAAAATACGAAGTAGAAAGTCGGGTTATGTTTTGATATGTCTAAGCGAAGTAATTAAATGAACTTGTCATTTATTCAACGCAATTTTTCATTTCGGAAAAAGTGACTATTTAGTGATAAAATGTTATACTAAAATGATCAGCTAAGACTGTCTGAAATGGTCGTTCATCCAAGAAATTTCACAAGAAACCCATTTCAGAGTAAACAAAATTCTTGGATAAACGTCTATTTCAGAGATGTCAATCGTGAAATACATTAAGGGCTACAAAAATATACTCTCTCCGTGTCCAATTATTTGTTTAATTTGATTAAAATATCGTTCACAAGGAATAAAATCATATTCATTAACTAAGAACCAAAAGAGATATTGATCTATAGCTCCTTGAAAATCAAATACTTCTATTGTGCCGATTATTTGTTTCTTTGATTAAAATAACACACAAGAATAACAAAAGTAAACAACTCAATGAGACAGATAGAGTATAAATAGACCTGTCAAACGGGTCGGGCGGGTCGGGTCATATGGGTCGGGTTATACGGGTCACGGGTCGGGTTAGGGTTAGAATACGGGTCAAGAAATAATTTATAACACCTTTTTTAACGACTTTTTTATTAAAAAAAATATTTTTCAAAAATGTAAAACATATTTAAAATTAATATTTTAATCATATTTAATGTTTATATTAATTATATTGACATTATTATTAAAATAAAGATTTTTTAATAATTTTTTTATTATTAAATATTATAAAAGTTATATAAAATTGATTCTTTGATTGTTCGTGTAATTTTAAGTGATAAAAATAAAAATTATTTAACTATTTTTTTAAAATATAATATATAAATATAAATATTTTAATAAAATTCTTAATTTACCTTTAACCCAACGGGTCAACCCGTTTTGGTCGGGTCTCGACCCTAAAATAACGGGTCATTTCAGGTTCGGGCCGAGCGGGTCACCGGGTTAAAATTGCCGGGGCCTGACCCTACAAAAATGGGTCGGCCGGGTTTCGGGTCGGGTCAGAATTTGACAGGTCTAACCGACTAAGTATAAACCATAAACTAAAATGTCGAGTACATAAACAACAATAATCGAATGATACTTGTACAGTTGTACGTAATTAGAAAACCAACAATCAAAATTAAACATAAAAATATATACCTTTGGATTCACATTTTTGAGGGTAACAAGATATGATGAACCATTTGTGTTCTCCATAAATCACGAAGTAATTGTTGCTAATTTTATTTTATAGGCGCAAAATGTGATGAGAAATTTTAGTCTACGTTATTAGCTATTATGCGGAGAATAGAGAATGCTTTATATATAGTGCTTGTAAACTATAAATTATAAGAGAGAAGATAAAATGTTTTTCTCGTGCTTTGTAGGATTTAACGTGTCTTCTTCCTTTTTTGGTGTACTATGAGTTGTAAACCTTACTATAATTTGGGAGAAGAAATAGGATATGTATGTAACTAATTGGACTATGTGTGTATCTTATTTAATACAATAATCTTATCCATTAGGGTAATTGCTCAATTAATTAATTAGATGTTCAAATCTATATATGGGAATTGATCCTTGCTAGTCGTTGCAACGGTATAAGATAAGTCTCCTGTAAAATGGTTTTACAGAAAAATATTGTAAAATCATGTATTAAAAGACCTTAATGTCCATATCATGAAATGTAGTAGTTGGTGAAAATTATTTTAGCAGGGATATTTAGGTAAAATATGACTTGATTTTACAATAATAGGTGTGTAAAACAGTTTTATACTAAAGCTATTATTGTTGTATAAAATGATTTGTTCAAAATCTATCTATTAAGAAAAAAGTTATTTGGTTAATTTCTTTCTTAAAATTGTAAGTTTTACAAGGAAGTTTTTAGATATTATTTTGCAATTTTCATATATATTAAGTAAATGATATCTTGAGATTTCGAAATTTTACATTTATAGATATATACATCTTATGATTTTGGAATCGCCTTGTTAGGAAATATATTTGTTAATGCATGGTAGATAATATCTCAATAATTCGAAGACGGTTTTTTTCATAAATATATTTTGGTTATGTCTAGACTTCTCAAAATTGACCAAATTCACGAATCCATTTCGTTTTTTAAGGTCATAACTCATAATGTGTAAATCTTAGCATGCAAATTTAGAACAATCACAATTTTTGGTTGATGATTAAGGCCCTTTTTTTTAATTTGGACTTAATTTCAACTTATTTTAGTTCAATTCAGTTCATATTTTTACAAATCTACACCATATTATTTTGAAATTAATTTTAACTCATTTATTTTAGTATAGCTTTAGTCACTTCAATTTAGTTAAGCTTCATTTAGTTCAATTCAGTTTAGATTGTCTCTTCACAAGTTATCTTTTATTTCAGCTCAGTTTAGTTCAACTTCATTAAGGCCTTATTCTTTTCGGCTAAAAAGAGCTAGACTAAACTGATCGAACTTAATGGAGTTGAACTGAAAAGGGCCTGAGAGTTAATTTGTGAAGAGATGAGCTGAGTTGAACAAAATTAAATTGAACTGAATAGAACTAAATTGGATTGGAATTAGTTTCAACTCCATTAAGTTCAGTTCAGCTCAGCTCTTCTCAGCCGAAAAGAATACACCGTAACTCTTATTTCAATCAAGTTCAATTCAACTCTTTTCAGCCGAAAAGAACTTGCCTAAACCCGTAAATTATATATAAATTCATGGATTGTGTATAGACCTGGCAAGCAGACCGGGTCGTGTCGGGTTCGTGTTCATGGCACATGTAAACGGGTCACAAACTCTTCAACCCAAACCTGACCCAATTAAATATCGTGTCGTGTTCGTGTCGACCCACTTACATAAATGGGTCATCAAGTCTCAACCCTAACCCGTTAATTTCGTGTCGGGTTCGTGTCGTGTTTTCGTGTCATGTCCATATTTGGAAAGTTTAAGCTTATTTATACGATGGAGGATAAAAAAAATAGGATTAATTTAGTAAACAGGTCATTCGTGTCAAGTTCGTGTTTAGAGAGCTCAACTCAAACCCAACCCAATTAAATATCGTGTCGTGTTCGTGTCGACCCACTTACATAAATGGGTCATTAAGCCTCATCCCAAACCCGTTAATTTTGTATCGGGTTCGTGTCGTGTTTTCATGTCGTGTCACTGTTTGCCATCTCTAAGGCTCCGTTTGGCAAGACGTTTCAGGTACCTGATTTGGTTAAAGTAGCTTATTTGACCTAAATTTCAGGTACCTTATTTTTTTGTAAGCGTTTGGCAAGTAGCTTATTTGCTCAAATAAGCTACCTGAAATGAAATGCTACCTAGAGTAGCATTTGAGATTTCGGGTACCTGATTTGACTTGATTTTCCCTTTTTACCCCTTAAATCCATATTATTAAATAATTATGATATCCTTTTACGTCATTTAATCAAAATCAGTTACCTTTTCAGTTAGTTTGCCAAACATCTTTTCACATAATCAGTTACCTTATCAGTTCCTAATTTTCAGCTACCTTATCAGTCACCTTTTCAGGTTTCAGTTAGCTTTTCAGTTTTCAGCTACCTTTTCAGGTTTCAGGTAGTTTTGCCAAACAGAGCCTAATTGTGTATTTAAAACATGTAAAACTAACATTACCTCTGTTTAGTTGAATTTCATACATATGTTCAATATATGTGAGGTATATTTTAATTAAATGCATGAAATTCAATTACTCGTAGTATTCATTATTTCAAAGTAGAGAAATCCGGTACAAATATAACAATTATCATATTGAGTTTGAAATAGTAATTTGAAATATGATATGGTGTTACCAAGGGCCTTAATTTAAGGCATATTATTCGTAAATCGATTAAGCATCAAAATGAATACTTTGGAGAGGAGATCAAGTGTTTGGTTGGCACTATAAAAGTGGTGAATTAGAAGTTCATATGAATTAGAAAAATTCACCTGTTTGTTTGCCCAATCACCTGATTTATTATTTTCCTAAGCATTCTCAATTCCTCAATGACAAATGAGAGTTAAATTATTTAGCCCCTAAGTAATTGAAAACTCCAACATTAATTCAACTTTTATATACCATCCAAACAAGTTTTGGGCAATTTATGTGTGTTTTTCAGAGTCGTGAAAATTGGTATTTCCACTTATTTGAAAAAAATGAAAGTTGTTTTATTTGGTTGCCAAAATCACATTGGCTTTTCTCACGCATCGTCAATTGATCTATAAAGGACGAAGTTAATTACTTAGGCTTTGTTTGGTAAAGTTAGCTGTAAATTGATAATGTGGTTGCAGCCTGAAAACCTAACTGAGCTGTTTTTGGTAAAATGACTTAAAAGAATAATAATTATTTAATATTATAAATTGAAAGGGTAAAAAAGAAAAAGAAAATAGGATCAAGTATCTTATTTCTCAAATACTACCTAGGTAACATTTCATTTCAAATATGAAGTAGTTTATTTGGTTAAATAAGTTACTTGTCAAACGCTTGAAAAAAAAATACATTAACTGAAATTTTGGTCTAATAAACTAATTGAAGTGTCTTGTTCAATTCTTGAATGTCAACCAAACAAGTTTTATGAAATTTATATGAATTGTCCAACTCATGTATTTTTTAATATCATGGAAATTTAATTTCACGATGATAACCAAACAACACCAAAGTTATTGAGATATCACTCTACTATACTTCTTATGAAGTATGTTTTTCGTGATCCTTTTAGGGTGTGTATGGAAAGAATTGGAAACTTTATGGATTTTAATGTTTGATTGGATGATTTTGGAATGGAGTTGAAAACCTAATAAATTCTAATTCCTCCTCGAAACCTTGGAATCTCATACCCACCTTTTCCGTTATATATGTACTAGTATTGATCCCGCGCAAATGCGCGGTTTTTTTTAAATAGAGATATTTGAGAATTTAACGATTTTAACATTGTAATAACTCCAATTGAAATTTAATTACGAAATTTACTTTTAAATAGAGATATTGGAGAATTTTAAATTTTTACCACTATAATAACTCCATTTGAAATTTAATTAAGAAATATATTACTAAGAGGTAAAAAAGAGGAGATGCAACACTTATACTCCGCGTAAGATTAACTTTATTTAAAAAAAAAATATTGTTATTGTATCATTATGTTCATTAAAGGCGTAATATAAACGCGAAGGAATGACATTGAAAATACAATCAGAAAAAAAATAAAAAAAATATTTTACACCATAGATGGGGTGTTGGTTTTTCTTTTCAAATGAAGTGTTTCTTCAAAAAAACCTGAGTTAGCCGAGTAGCTTGAGCAGGAGTGTTTATGAAAAGCTGAAAAATGGAAGGTTATGTGTTGTAATAAAAATATATTTATGTATGTTACATTAAAAAATTTTAAAAACCAACCAAAGTTTAATGTTCACATAGTATAAAGCCGGAGATAGATATTAAGTTAAATGGTAAGAAAACGTATATTATTCATAAGTTTTTCGTTTTAGAAGTAAAAAAGCATGAACAATCTATGAAATATGAATACTCACAACTTGTAATACGTAGACCTGGCAAACAGATCGAGTCGTGTCGTGTTCGTGTTCGTGTCACATGTAAACGGGTCACAAACCCTCCAACCCTAACCCGACCCAATTAACTTTCGTGTCGTGTTCGTGTCGACCCACCTACATAAATGGGTCATGAAGCCTCATCCCTAACCTGTTAATTTCGTGTCGGGTTCGTGTCGTGTTTTCGTGTCATGCCCATATTTGAAAAGTTTAAGTATATTTATGTGATATCTGATCAAGAAAAAATATGATTAATTTAGTAAACAGGTCATTCGTGTCGGGTTCGTGTTTAGAGAGCTCAACCCTAACCCAACCCAATTAAATAACGTGTCGTGTTCATGTCGACTCACTTACATAAATGGGTCGTTAAGACTCAACCCAAACCCGTTAATTTCGTGTCGGGTTCGTGTCATGTTTTCGTGTC
>JAGPOY010005771.1:0-10775 GCA_018983105.1 Silene uniflora
AATCTCAATCTATATGAATTAATTGGTCCAATCACTATCACTTTTAAGGAATAGACTGTTGGAGTGTGGTTTTAGGCCAGACCTCTTCAACAGTATGGAAAGCTATTCTTTGTGTAAGGGATGAGTTTGTGGATAAAGCTCGTTCTATTATAGTTGCTCAAAGCTGGTTTAGGGAATAGAGTGGACCTGGAAAGCTGCAGCTTTAGCAGGTCTATCTGTCTTTCATGAGAGGTACCCTCATTTTCAATGGACTAAGCTTACCATGGATTGTGTTGTTATGCCAAGGCATGCAATGCTGGTTAGATTGGCTATGCAGAATGGTTTGCTCATAGTAGATAACCTAAATAGAAGGGGGTTGCTCACTGTCAATCAATGTTGTCTCTGCTTGGCTACCATGGAAGATATCCATCACCTCTTCTTTCTATGTCCCTTCTCAAATGCATTGTTCCAGGAGATTCTGCTTTGGCTTGGGGTTACGAGGAGGCCTTTGTGCTTGAACAAGAACTTGTTAAGCTGTGCAAGTACATAGGTAAAGGGTGGGGGAAAATGGTGTAGTTGCTGTTTGGCTGATGTTGTGTATTTGTTATGGGAGGAGCGGAATTTGAGAGTCTTCAAAGGCGCTTCTTGTACCATTGAGGAAGTAGTCTATCAAATTAAATACTATGTTTCGATTAGATTATATGCTAATGTAAATGATAGCTTTCTAGATGAAGTTGTAGCTCAAATGATCTCATAGTCTTGATTATCTTTTACTGGTTGTACTTTGTAAGAAATTCTATTTTTTTTAATAAGAAGTTGATTTCTTCCAAAAAAAAAAATAATGAATCGTAGCTTGGGTCAGCACTAGTTGGATCGATCGCACGTTGGTTTTTTCTAATAGAATTAGTGTGACATCATTCAATTAATTATCATCCCCCAGTACTCATGAAGACATGCGATTGATACATGATTTATCTCTATCGATCCCAATATCAAACTGACAGGCTAAATCGCACACCTATTCAAAGATAAACCAACTAGCCTAAACTAATTTAGTAGCGGAAGTCGGGATCGTATCCACAGGGAGGCAAATGTCGATCTATTTGCTAATCTAACTCTGTCTAAGTAACAAATTGGGGGTTGATTGTTTGGTTTACTAAACTACGACAAGAGCAAAGGATTAAATTAAAAGAGTTTAACAAATATAAGGAGAAACTAGCTAGGACAATCGGTTCACCACGATCTATAATGGTCAAAAGTCAAATCAACGGTCATCATAAGACGGTCTGAAGGGTATTGAACAGGTCCTTTCGGTCCACTATTCGCCCTAGAACTCTAATATAGCTCTCTCCCTAATTAGAGTATCCTATTGTTCATAGCAAGTCTTCGCCTTTTCCAATCTCTCAATCCAAGTCAAGGCTCCCAGTGGGTTAAGGTTAAAGGGGACATCTCGCTGCTTAACAAGATGGTCAATCAGTTGCGTGCACTTAACTAATTAAACCACAATTAAATACTACGATTAATAATTCAGACGGAGTAAAATGCTAAACCTAATAACTCAACAAAGTACCATCTTAAATCGTGGATCCTCTAAATCCTCGCATAAAGAGTGTAGCTACACATGTTCAAACTAACGATGACAATAGCAATTGTATCAATAATCGAATTAAACATGACGAAGGTACGAAGATAACAATTAAACATAAAACAAGGGAAATAACGAGAAAAGAAATTAATAGAAATAATGAGGAAGAATAAAGGGAAAACAAGGGTCGATTGATTACCGAAAGAAGGAAAGGAGAAAGTTTCAGATCCAAATAAAAGTTCAAGAGCAAAAGTAACGTAGAAAGTTTATAGTGTATAACGTGATAACCTAATAATGATTAATCCCTCCTTTTTATAAAAAGATGGCCGAGATTATTAATTAAACAACTAATGGACCGAATTAACACTTAAACGTCGTGGCATGATATGAAAACCATTCAATCGAATAGAAAAGTGGTCGATCGAATATTCCTCTAAAGTGGTCGATCGACCAACAGTGTCAGTCGATCGAATTTTCTTCAGCGCGCAATTCCTTCTACGCGCACTGAACTTCAAACGGCCGCCATTTCTTCGTTACTTGGGCGAATCAAGCGTTCTTAGTGGCGTTGGAAAGCTAACAGGATAGTCTTTCACCTCCAATTTGAATCACTTGATTATCATTTGTAGAACTCGAGTTATGGCTCTTCAAAGTAGGCACTAGCGGTGCTCGATAAGCTTCCTTACTTCACTAAGGACTCATAAAGGATGGCTTCCGAGCTTGTTTCTCACCAACGTTGATATTGCAACTCCAAAGACGGATTTTGGCTTGTCTACACACGTCCGGGTCCAATATCTGCATAGAATACAAAATAACGCAAAGTAGCCAATTCATGGGAGAATAGTAGCATACGCTACTCAAAATGTCATAGAAATGCATGCTAATGAATAGAACAAAGTGTATAAAATAGGCATGCATCACAAACAAAACTCAACTATATAACGGGGAAGCCGAAATCGAATCAACGGGGATGGGATGGGTAACTACTCAATTAGGTCGTGTCTATGTTTAATCTAGTTATAAAAGTCGATTAATTATCTAACTAAAATATGAACTACTAAATGAAATATGAGAATAAACAAGAGATAATGACTAAATGCGATATAAAAGATGGGTTTTATAAAATTAGGGTAAGCCTATGGATAATTGGGTTCACCAATATAGGGAAGGTGGAATCTAGTCACCAATATAGGGAAGGTGGAATCTAGTCAAATGAAAGTTAGAATGTTGAATTGGGGCCTGGTAACTTAAGTAGGACTCTATCTTTCGATATGAAATAATTCTTAGGCCAAGTCTAATCGAGTTTTCACTCTAATTAATCATGCGCTATCTTAACACTAGTTAAGGTTTTCATCCTAAGACAGGTTAATAAGATAATGAAACACAAAATCTTTTATTTAAGCATTCCATCAAACACCTTCCATGCACAAGATAAAAAACAATTTCCAACAATGTAGCAATCATTTCAACATTTAAAACAACATTTAAATCTCACAATGGATCCCCCTAACCCTAGTAAATTACTACTCACACATGCAAAAGCTAACAACAAAACAAATGATAGATTTAACATGGATTTAATACCAAATAACATATTTAACAAAAAGCTAACCAAATAAACAAGATTAAGATGTAAACTAATAACAAGAAATGAAAAAAAAATAAAGAAAAAAAATAAAGAGAAATTGTACCAACTAAGAAGAAAGATGGAAACTTGGATGAGAAGAAAAATTTTCTTCAAACTTCTTTTACAACCCAAAATAACAAACAAGGATTCAAACAACAATTATTATCAAAGATTAAGGCTATCTTTAGTAAAACTAACTGAAAAGGTAGTTGAAATCTAAAAAGATAGTTGAAAATTGAAAAACTAACTAAAACATGAAAAGATAACTGATAAAGTAGCTGAAAATTAGAAGCTCATTTTGGTAAAATGGCGTAAAAAGATATGATAATTGTTTAATATTTTATATTAAAGGTGTAAAAAAAGGAAAGGTAACTCATTTCAGGTACCTGATTTCTCAAATGCTACATAGCATTTCAGGTAGTTTATTTTGTCAAATAAGCTACTTACCAAACATTTGCAAAAAAACAGGTAGCTGAAATTTTGGTCAATTTAAATAAGCTATTTTGGTCAAATAAGCTACCCGAAATATCTTGCCAAACATAGCCTAATTAAGACAATATTAAACCTAAAAACAAGGAAAGAGTAAATTTTGATTAGAGATTAATCAAGGTTAATATAGAAGATTTCTAAATGTAGGGTTTCGCGCCTAATCCCTCTATCTAACATCTATTTATACTATTGGCTATTAATGAGGTCTTCACAACAAAGAGCTTGATTTGACGGATTGATGGACACCAACCTGCCACCGGCCTCCCTACCGGGCCATATCCTGATGCCCTTTGCTTGTCAACAATGAGGTATTGGGGTTTTCAGCCGGTCAACCGGCCGCCGGTCCCATGGCCAGCGCAAATCCTGTGGTCGATGTTGCTTCAAAGTGTGAATGTGGGGTTCCCGGCCAGCTAGTGGGCCCTCCGCCGGTTAGCCGGCTAGGAGCCTGTGCTGCTCTACTTCCTTTTTTTCATCACAACACTAACTTCTATTTCGTCTTTGCCTATGTCATTCTCCCTTAATTGGCCAAAAACTTGCAGCATAAGGTCATGAGAGGTAAAAACCGACGAAACGAAGAAATGGCATGAAAAATGGTTTGAAAGATTCCAGGATTATTACGAAGGATTGTTGGGTCATCACATTGTAGTGGAAGGCCTGATACAGATTTCATGTCCGATCCCAAGGTGCTTGTGTTTCTGCACCTGATCAAGTTAGTCTTATCCAGAATATTTCTAAAGATGAAATCAAGAATGCAGTATTTAGGATGGACCCAAACAGCAGCCCAGGTATAGATGGTTTTTCTGCTGGGTTTTTCAAGTCTACATGGAATATTATTGAGAAGGATTTCTTTACAGCTGTCCAAAGTTTTTTCCGGACTGGGCTTATTGCTAAGCATGTCAATTCCACAGTTATCTCTCTAATCCCTAAAAAGGCAATTTCTTGCTCAGTGATGACTATATTCCCATTTCGTGCTGCACAATTTTTTATAAAGCTGTCAGCAAAATTCTAGTTAATATATTGTAAAGGTTCATTCCTTATCTAATTGGAGAGGAGCAAGCTCCCCTTGTGAAAGGTCAAAGCGTTTTTTAAAAAATCATGTTATCCCAAGCTCTAGTTAAAGGGTACAATAAGAAGTCCATTTCCCCTAGATGTTTAATTATAGTGGATATTAGAAAGGCTGTTGACTCCTTACAATGGAGCTTTGTTACTGACATGCTTAGAGTTTTTGTATATCCTCAACAATTCATTAAATGGATTGTTGATCTGGTTTTTTTCAAGGGAGGAGTGGGATCAGACAAGGGGATCCACTGCCCCCTTATCTCTTTGTCTTAAGCATGGATATTCTCTCAAGATCTCTTAGAGTTCTTTGCCAAAAGCCTCAGTTATCGATCTTACCATCCAAAGTGTAGTAATAGCCTCACCCATTTAGTATTTGCCGATGATTTAATGGTCTTTATGAGAGGAGATGTGCCCTCTGTTTAGAGCAGTGAAGGATACTCTTGCGGCTTTTGTAAGGTTTTCTGGTTTACATGCCAATGTGGCCAAAACTAGCATCTATTTTGGAGGGGTTACTCAAGAAGTCATGCATGCAATAACTCAGGACACTGGTCTTTCTACTGAAAATTTTCCTTTTCGTTATCTAGGAGTACCCCTTGGTACAACCAGGTTTTCCATAAGCATGTTTGATTCTTTGATTAGAAAGGTTCAGCAAAAATACATCACTGGTCAGCCAAGTTGATGTCTTATGCTGACAAAATCCAATTAATAAATGCAGTAGTATTTGGATTGAAAAATTTATGGTCCTCTAGTGCTCTTCTTCCTAAAGAGGTGGCTAATAAGCTTAACAAGATATGCAAAGACTATTTTTGGGGTATCTCAGAAGGCAGCAAGAATTTCGTTTTTAAAAATTGGAAACAAATTTGTGCTCCTTGGCAAAGGGGAGGATTTAATATCAAGAATGTGGAGAATTGGAATATAACTTTGTTGCTTCAATGGATTTGGAAATTATCAAGTAGCTCTGATGGATTCTGGGCTAAATGGCACAAAGCCTATATTCTTAAACAAGATAATATATGGAACTTGACTGTCAAAGATCATTATTGTGCTTGTTTCAAAGGGATTTAGCTGCAAGGGGCAAGTTTCTTGGCAAAGCTGGTTCAGTTCAGAATGTTATGGCTTTACTGAACTCCAAGGTTACTGGCCAGAAATTGCAGATTATTGCCATTTATGATTATTTACTGGATGCTCCTGTACAGGCAGAGTGGTGTTCAGCTTTGATAAATCCTAGAATTGTACCTGGACATAAAATCATTGTTTTACTAGCAGTTCAAGGAAAGATGACTATTGTGGATAACCTGAAATGTCGAGGATTCCCTTTAGCTAATAGATGTTATTTATGTAAGCTGGCTGAGGAAACCCATCCACACATGTTCTTTGGGTGTGCATTCTCAGAGGCAGTTTGGACAGGGCTACTACATTAGATAAATATTCAAAGAAAAGGCAAGGGGTATATAGATTAGCTACAGTGAATATCAATGACAAGTACTAAAAATAGCTGCCAAACAACATAGTTTAAGACCACAATTGCAGTAGCAGTCTATGAGATTTGGAAGGAACGTAATGATAGAATTTTTTTGTCAAAAAGAGGGTCTGGCCTGATCAAAGGGGTTATTGATAGAGTTAAATACATTGTTGCTGTTAGAATGCTTATGACTAAAAAGCATCCCAATTACCAACTCATGTTGTATAGTCTGTGTTCTTAGAAATTGGCATTGTAATCTAGAGTGATAGTTTGCAAAATTGTAATTTCTTTTCTTATTAAGTGAAATGATAACCTTTTACAAAAAATAAACAAAAATAAGGCAAACCAACTAAGTACTTGATTTTCACGTTGGAATGACTACCATCCTAAATAAGCCACGTCAGAGCCATTCCAAAAGTTATTAATTGCAAAATATGTAGTTTTATTTTTTTAAATATGATATGTATAATGGTTATTGGTAAATTTAATAGTCAGTAGATTGGAGGTCTCATATAAGAACAAAAAAAAAACATTCGTCATATTTGAACTGTTTCTTAAACTATGGGTTTGTTGTATAGTGATGTGGCAATGATGTGTGAAATCCGCCAAGTGGTAACGCTATAAGGCTTTCAACATAAGAATACTAGTATACATATGCTCTGAACGACAAAAACATCCCTACATGCTTTTGAACCCGACAGAAGGAGTTTATGTTTTTGATCTAAATGAAATACAATAATAATACTATTAAAATGATAAATCTAATTTGAGTAATTAAAATCATAATGTATCTTTATCATTTATAAAGTTTACAAAGCAAAATTGTAACACTTGAAGCTTGCAAACAAATTATTGCACTCATAATATGGTTCGAAACAAATTAAAACAGGTATTTAACAATTGCAGGAATGTGGACATTGATGAAGAAATCTTTCCAATTAATGGACATAGGATCAAAATTGAACACATCTTCATCTAAGCCATTTTCACGAGCTATTATTCGCAAATTTTCGGTGTTTGAGTCTACAAAACTGAAAACAAACATATATCAATATTAGTAGAATAATCATACTAGTAATGAATATTATATGTAGTTAAAAATAATCGAGAATATGTTATAAGTTATAATTATAATTAAAATTGACTTACATGCCCTTGAAGAATACATATGGTCTGTAAAGTTCCACTAGTTTCATAATAATTTTCAGTTTTTTGTGTGTGCCGGCAAAACCTTGTTGGATATCTCTGGAACCGATACAATTAGCCAAGTTTAATACCTGAAAAAAATAAGATTTGAAAATTAGATAATCATATTTTTCGCAAATAAATGATGTGATGCTAAGGAATGTTTATTACCCTTGCAATTAATCATTCTAAGTTATCAACAAGTTTGTGTGAAAATTTCAAGTTTTTGTTCTACTATAAAAGTGTGTATATTGGAGTATATCAACGGATATTGGAGTGTACCGATGAAAACAAGGCATACACGGAACACGACAACCGAGACTTTGAAGATTGATAATGTGAAGGAAGATGTTAGTGCCTGCCTTTTGGTGAATCAATGTGTCCTTTGGTAAAACATTATACTAGCTAGTTCATTGAGGTAATGTTTCACGAAGGGACACATTGATTCACAAAGGGGGCGGACACTAACATTTTCATTCCATTATCAATAATCTAAGTGTTTGTTGTCGTGTTCCGTGTATGCCTTATTTCCATAGGTACACTCCAATATCCGTCGATATACTCCAATAATGTAGAATAATATGTTGTGCTAAGGAACATATATAGCCTAATGGCTTAGTAAATACTCCGCATTACAAATAAAACCAACCTTTCCGACCAAAAAGATCCATACAATGAGAATAACTTTGAAGATGACTATGTTACTCAACACCAAGAGCTTTCGAACTTCTACAGGATTGCCTTTGCTATTGCTCCATGGATTCTTAGTGAAGTAGTTAAAATGAAATTCACGTAGCTCATTGAAGGTTACTGGATTCCTATATGAACACCCGACTTGGTATATTCTCATACCAGTTTGATTTACGTGGGCCTTCATTGCCACAATCATCGAGTTTACAAACATATCGGCAGGTATCTGCATTCGATGTTATAGATAAATTTGTGAACATATATCAACAACCAATAACCAAACGTCACGGTTAAACATATACTTTGTGCATTTTTTCTATTTATTTGTTGTAGGTGGATGCAATTTTTATAAGAGGTAACTCTATAATAACTGATTTTATCGAACCCTTCAACCTATACCAAAGCCTTTGAAATTGGGGTTTTTATGGACCGTCTCGCCCGTTAAACCTGGGTATGACCAACCCTCAAGAGAAACAGATAAATACATTATATATTTCAAAAGCTTACTTAGACAAGATCTACTATTCGTCTACAACGTAATAGAGAAGCATGTGAATTACAAAATCTACATTTGAAAAGATTTGTATTTCATTCAACCCGGAATTTAATCACACAATTATTAAAAAATAAACATCATCAAACAAGAATTAATCGAACTAACAAGTTTAAAACATACCAAATCAAATACAGAGCTTCCATCAGCAAGGAACATACTTAGATGACCTTTCCCATAGATAACGGCCACACTATCGAGTGTTCTGTCAATTAATAACACCATAAAAAATGAGGTACTACAAACAATCAAGTCTACCAATGATGCAAGATGATGCTTGAAAGCGAGAGCTAAATCTGATGATAAATAACATCAACTGATTTAATTTCGAAACGAATCCTCTCAATTTAAACATCATTTCTCCACATTAATTGATAAATAACATCTTGTACATCCGATACGTATTCCATGCACTACCTAGAAGCAATTAAACTAAGAATATCAAAAGTGATTTATAGTTGGGGTTCTCACTACTTCCAATTACGTCAATTTTTTAATTTATAAAGATTTCAACTTGCTTATATGACGTTTATTAGGAGTACTTTTTAGTTTACAGGCATGAGTCTAAACATTAAGCTTGAGTGTCACAAATTTATATTGTTAGTAAACTTCGTGTTCTTGGTTTTAAATGAATGTATGAAACATCGAGGTTTTATGTGATGTCTAGTATTGAAATGTCGAACGCATGATGCGCCATTAAGATAAAGTCTCTAACTGATATAGGTTTTTACCTACAACCTTCGACCCAACCAGGGAAAGGCTCTTTGTAAGTGCTGCACACAATGGTGGGCCTCAGAGTAACCACAGGTAAATTTCCTCTAAATTGCCCAACAAGCATTTCTCCCATTGCTTTTGTAAAGACGTATGTGTTTGGCCATCCGTATAACTCTGCCCTGTTCAAATAATCATATGCAGATTTTCTTGGATTAGATTTCTATCGCACAATAACCGCAACATTACTTTAGTACCATCAATATTCTGTCCATGAAAAAGATTATAAAATGTTTATGCGAAAAATTTATGACAACCGTGACTTTTAGCTGATTGTTGATGCACTATCAATAAGTTTATACATAAACTATTTTTAGTCTACATAATCTGCCCTTAAATGATCCCATAGTGAAATTTGCAATCATATCGACTACACAATAAGGAAGAAGAACACAATTTTTTTTGCTGGATTGCTTCATACCATGGAACATTGAGATTTTAATTACATTTGAATACTAGGAATATTCTCTATAATTTTTAATATATGGCAATTGCTGAATTGTTGAAAAGATAGTATGACTTTTGATTTAAGATGTAACTATATATTCGTAGCGAAAATACTTTATTAAGAGCTCGTATTTCATTACATTTTACTGTGTTTCAAAAATATTAAAAAGAGAAGCGAATGTTTCTAAAAGATACGTAAATGATAAAATCGAGTGGGATTATGAATAATGTAAGAGTTAATTTAGAAACTATACCTTTGTTTTCCAAAATCCTTCAGGATTTGTCTAATTGCTTTTTCAGAGAGTTCTCTTGTTTTGAGATTGCTGAGAAGTTGGTCAACAAGTTTTTTTTCATTGTCTATATCAAGCCCTAAAACTCCATTTAAAGTCTCGCCCATAGAATAAGGAGTTTCTGATATCATCCCTGCTTTTTCTCCACATACATAAGCTGAAATTCATAAAATTTGCATAACAATTAGTTGTAGCGTCCATTAGTACACACTATGTAGTATATGAGTACATATTAATGATTCTTATAAGTTATAGATCTAGTGTAGATGGAAAATAATAATGAGTTTGAAATTTATAATAGTGAAAAATTGATTTTAAATTTTTCTTACCCGTTGAGACATGAATGAGCAACTTTATATTGGCACATTTCTTGGCAAAGTTCACAACATGCAACGGTCCCATAGTATTAACTCCTAATGCAACATCATACCTGCTTGATAAACAAAAAATAATAAACATCGTGTCTCTTATGGTAATACGACAATTTTGTGAGAACACAAGAGTTAGGGTTACTTAATACTATTTTAAACTTAATTACAAAAACAATAAACAACATGTCTATGTAATACCACAATTTTGGGAGTAAACAAGAGCTAGTTAATACTATTTTAAAGTTAATTACAACTCTTGTTATCATAGTT
>JAGPOY010005772.1:0-10773 GCA_018983105.1 Silene uniflora
TAATTAAGTTGGTTAGATGGCTAAATCTATATTCTCCTTATGATTTGAATACTAACGAGATGAGATATGATACATTTGATTTTGTTGTCTTATTGTTGCTTTGACGATAAGATGGCAAAAGTACATTGTATATATCAATTTTCGATAATTTATTTATATTAATTCAGTAAGTATATTTACTTACATTTTATCCCAAAACAACTTTATATTAATGAGTAGCATATCTTTTTTACTTTTAAATTTAAATGTGAGAATTGATGTTTTATCTATTTATCCGCCTTATTTAAATTATTTTTATGTGACTAAACGTTACCATAGTTAAGAGAAAATGAGTGAAGAATATTTAAACTCTTAAATATCAATCATTATTTCCAAACTAAAAAAAAGGTATATAAACTATGTTCAATACTTATTAATTTTTTAATTAATACGGAGTATCATCATATTAATAAAGTTGACTAACAAAAATATCAAATTTGACGTTGAACAAAAATGATTTCATTTGGTTACAAAAGTAATGACAATGAAAATAGCAAAATAATATATTACAATAAAAAAAAAAACAATACTAAATTAAAGAATGACGTAAAATCGTAAATAACTGAATATCAAGCTACTACAAAAAGTAGTAAAATTAATTTAGGCCAACAAATTCAAATTCATCATCATCCTCTTCAAAAGCTCAATATTTTACGTTCATAAAATATGAGTATATTAGTATGAGATATCGTGGAGTGTCTCACGTGTAAACTTTATTTTTGTTATCAATTCATAAAAATGACTCATTTTCTTACTCAGTAAAACATACCTAAAATATGAACAGCTAAAACAATTATAGAGATAGACCACGAATGAAAAATGGACCACAAATCAACGATCCTTTTACCAAATCAAAAAACTAAATTGGAAAATGCATGAACGATCGTTAAACCGAACCCGTGAATTTCACGGGTCACAAGACTAGTTAAAATTTAAAAAGCAGATAAATAACACTCCCTCTTCTTAATCCGGTAATTGTGATTGTTGAGTTCTTGTGCAGGTGAAACCCTACCCTGGTTTGCATTTGGGGCTCAAAATTCAGAAATTTAGCAACTTTGTTCATCATAATCTCTCCCATCCAAACAATTCTTCTTTTTAATCAGGTATTTGTTGTTTAACTTGCATTTCTCTTTATTCATTGTCAGCAATTTCTTCATTTTTTCCACTTAAACTAATGCATGCTTAATCACTGTATCCAATATTCATGATTCTGTTATTTAATTTTGTTCTTAATCAAGAATTTAGGTTATTTGATTTGGGTTTTCTCTAACATTTAATTTAAATCCCTTTATCAGTTTAATTTGTCTGGATTATGATTATGATTGAATAATTCAAAATGACTCACTATAGTTGCTTGCGCGCCTTCTTTCTCTTGTGAATTAGCGGTCTTTTAATGCAGTTCTCGATACAAGTTCATCTTAGGTCATCCGGAAACAGCCTTTTTGTGTTGCTAACACAAGGGTAAGGTTGCGTAAATACAACCCCCTTAGTCCCTTACCCCGCAATTTGCATGACCCATTGAGGCATTGGGGTAATTTTTAATGTTGGTTTAGTTTGATTTGGGTTTATCTCGAAACTGAATTGAGTTTCTTTGTTTTACAGTTATTGTTGAGGTAAAAGTTAAAAGTTTGAGAACCATGAAATCAATGTCAAAGAAGAGAAGAACTTGTGAAAATAATGATGGTATTGAAGATAGGTTGAGTGGCTTGCCTGATGAAGTAATTGTGCATATTCTTTCATTAATGCCAACCCTAGATGCTGTTAGAACAATGTTACTTCGGCGATTTGGAGACCTCTGGACTGTGCTTCCTTCTCTTATTCTTGATTTTAATGAATACTTCAATAGAATGCTTTGGATTAATGATGAACCACCAAGCCGTCATGAGATGTTTTCGAGCTTTGCTCGCTTTGTCCAAAATGTGCTGATGCTTTATCGAAGGTCTGCCATTGATACTTTTTATCTTTCTATCGACGATCCTAAAGTAATGATAAGAGAAGCAAGGATAATTGAGTATGTTCAAACGTGGCTGAGCTTTGGTACTGATAAACAAGTCAAACATCTCTATGTCCATTGTGATGCTTGTCGCAGTTATATATTCCCACCTCCTTGGGTTTTTACAAGTCAATCTCTTGTTACGCTTACACTCTCTTACTGTAGGCTCACTTATTTTGAGTACTGTTTTCCACCGCACATGGGAACATTAAGAAAATTATCACTTATATGTGTTTGTGGAAAGACTGATGATTTCAATAAACTGATATCTGGATGCCCTTCTCTTCAAGAATTGTTTATAGATAGTTCTTACAGTCCAAGTATGACTTTATTGACTTTGAATATCAATGCTCCAAGTGTTAGTAAGCTGCACCTTCGCCTGTTCGACGGCCATTGTATCCTTAATTGTCCCAGCCTCAAAACTCTGGATATTGCAGTACGTGGAATAAGAAAACCTTTTCAGCTCAGCGTGATCGATGTTAAATGTCTTCAAGAAGTGAAAGTTGAGAATTTACCACGGCGATGCAATTCTGGTCTAATTAATGCATTTTTTATGCTATTTCAAAACGCTGAGGTTTTTACATTGTCACGTGAAGCTTTTGAGGTATAATTTTCGCATTTGTTCAAAGTTGCTGAGCTTTATATATTTGCTTAATCTGTTTCTTTCAGCTAAACAATGTGCATACGCTTATTACATAGGGTAGTTAAAAACGCTTAATTGAGACGCATAAATCATTATGTAAATTTGATTTGTAAGCTTGTAACCTTCATGAAGTTATGCTAGACAAGTACAACCTTGTTTTTGACTGGTTTGCCAGAGGGGTTCATTTCTGGATCGTTTATTTATGTAGTTGACTGGGAGAAAAGAATGGGTGAATCTGAAAATAGATAGTAACCCTCTTCCGTTACCAGTTTGTTTCTGTTAAGAAATATGACCTCAAACTCTTGATTCTTTTCTCATTAACAGACGTTGCTTATATACACAATATTTCCTATTGTAATGCCTATCTAATTCTCTATGAATTTGTATCACAACAATATAATATAATTTTCTATCCCTAGTATATGATACAGAAATAGGTAAGATGAGTTGCTCCCAAAGTCTTCTTAAGGTGGACTTATATCTCTCGTCACAGTTTCCATGGGAGGAGTGTAATGCAAATTGTTAAAACACATCCATTTTTCAATTTGTACTGCAATGCTAACCTTTCCGTTACTGCATTTTGAACTACATGTCAATTTCAACCTAAACTCTAAAGGCTATTGGAAAGTGCCATGGCAAGATTGCGTCTATCTGAAATCCTCCCTGTTCCACTGTTTGCAAGGGGCTCTCGTGGCACCGAGTTTTGTTGTTGTTTGTTGTGTTACTTCATCATTCATGTTCCATTATTTCCTGTTCGCCCAGTGTTTCGGTCAATCTGCTCTTTGTTGTGTTAGTTTATTGCCAAATTTATGTACGAAATTGTGGGAAATGAAATAACACCACGGGTATTTGTTGTCTTCTTATCAGCGAATATCTTCCATGGAGAAAATAGAATTTCCACAAATCAGTTGGAAACGTATAGTCTTACACCCGCAGTGGAATCGTGAAAGATGCCTCGAAGTTATCTGTTTGTTCATCAAAAGTTCGATCAACTTGGAAGAGCTCACAATATGCGCAGGAGAATCATCGGTGAGTGAATTTTGTACAACTGGTTCACCTACTCTAATTAATAGACTTGTAACATTGGGCGTTTTTATCTAATGTCTGGCAGGGTAATTGCGAGTTATGTTGTCCAGAGTTATCTACTTGTGTGATACCCTTACTTAAGACAGTAACTATCCATGGGAATCATGGCTATGAAAACTGGTGCAAAGGTCAGCTACAAGTAATAGAATTTTTGCTGAGAAACGCAGTCGTACTGGATAAGCTGGTAATTACTCTTGGGAAGAGTAAGCTAACAACCGTCGAGGAGCTTGATTTGATTAAGCAAGTATCATCATTCAGTAGAGCCTCTGCAAATGTTACTGTGTTCTTTGCTTGAAGAACATTGCAATGCAACCGTGATCAAGGCTATAAAATTGAACTCTCCAAGAGGTACAGATTTTGAGGCGTAGTAGGCCAGGACCAAGGCCAATCCCCCTGCCATTCTGGTTTTATTTACAGCATGATGCTTGTATGAGCATCACTGCATCAGATATTACTCGCTGTAAAGTTTAATGGCTTTTATGTTCTGCACTTATGCAAGTGTTGTATGAAGGTGGCCGCGAAGTTCCTTAGTTCCTTTTTGTATCCTCATTTATCCAAAAATCTACTCCGTATTATCTAAAACTTAAAAAATCGACCCATTCGAAAACCTCAGGATGGAAAGTCGAAAGCATTAGAATTATGGAGTTGAAAGTGAAATTGGCCCATTCGAATTGGGTCTCGGGGTGATCTCGGACCATTGTCTCATTTCGGCATCCTCTATTTGGGATCGTGTTTTGGTCATTATACTCCAAATCAATCAATCAATCAATCAATGTAATATGATCGAGTTGGATGGTGATTAAATCAATCAATTATATTATCAGAATTTGACAATCACCTTCAGTCATTTCGTTGTTTGGCTACTTATGGTAGCCCAGGATTCTTGGCTTTGTAATATTTCCACCATATCACAATTTTTTGTTTCAGGTCGCCTTAAGTTGAAATGGCACTCACAAACGATTTAATAAAGCAAATAAACGAAAATAGGGATGTGAGACTTCTAAAGTTGAGGCAATCTTTAAGACTTTTAACTAAGACCGTACTAGCTAGTAGCTTGATCCAACTATCCAAACAAGTCTCGGGCTAGAACAGTTTTCTATAACTCAATGTGTGTTTGTATGACATACCTCTTTATACGAAGTTGAATTTCAATCACTTAATCCATATCGAATGTCGTCAATCCAATGAACCGGTTAAGCCATATTAACCGATTTAACTCGACTAACATGTTTTAAATTTGAAATTCGCACCAAACAATTAATCATATTTAAAGAATAAATCAATATAGTCTTGCAATTAAAAAGCATAAAAACACCGGTATTAAACTTAATTTTATTTTAATTTAGTTTTGTTTTTTAATACTTAGACTAAGTTTCATTTCAATTTAGCTTTGTTTTTCAATGCATTGAAATTATTATTTTTATTATTATTATTATTATTATTAAAATTCAGGTCAAGTCAAACCATGTGTGTTCAAGTCAATTTTTAGGTGAGTAAAATTCACAAAAATTTAATCCCGATTTTATTCTTCCATTACTCAATAATAATAATAATAATAATAATCAAAAAAAAAAAATAATAATAATAATAATAATAAGGAATTTTCTATGGTATATCCATATTTTTCTAATTTCTAACATATAACCTCGATTTTTTAACAAAAATATGATATACCACAAGACATCTAGATTAGCACCTAAAATACAAAAGTATTTAAATTCGAGTTTTGTGATGGGTACATAACTACATATTGTCACAAAAAATTGAACATTTGATGAGAAGATAAATATTTTATTGACAATTTTACGTATTTTGGATGAGTAATCAACCAAAATAGCCCATATATAATACGGAGTATTAAAATTTATAGAATTTCGGTATTTAGAATATTTTTAGAACAATTTGTAATTTGTTGAAGTCGGAAATATTTTGTACGAAGTATAATTTTAAAAAAACGAGCACATATTATTGAATCTAAAAAATTACGGGGCACACCGTAAAAAACCCTAATACTTTTATCTCCCACCGTTGTTCTAGTGCCAAGCAGCCAAGGTGAAACCCTGGTCTGGTTTCAGGGGATTAAAATTCAAAAAGTTAGCAACTTTGTTCGTCATAATCTCTCCAATCAAAACAATCCCTCTTATTAATCAGGTATTTGTTGCATAACTTGCATTTCTCTTTATTCATGTCAGCAATTTCTTCATTTTTTTCACTCTAACTGATGCATGCCGCATGCGTAATCACTGTATTTGATATTCATGATTCTGTTCTTAATCAAGTATTTTACTCCGTAGTTCACACTTGAACAATTTGATTTGGGTTTTATCTAAGATTTGATTTAAATCCCTTTATCAGTTTGATTTGTCTGGATTATGATGAAATAAATTAAAATGACCCACTAAAGTGGTTGCCCTTTTTTATCTTGTTATTCGCGGTCTTTTGATTCAGTTCTTGACACAATTTCATCTTGGGTCATCCGGAAACGGCCTCTTTGTGTTGCTAACACAAGGGTAACTGGGTAAGGCTGCATACATCCGACACCCTTACCCCGCAATTTGAAAGAGCCATTAAGGCATTGGGTTAATGTTTAATGTTGGTTTATCAGTTTGATTTGGGTTTATTTCTGAAATTTGAGTTGAATTTTTTGTTTACAGTTATTGTTGCGATTAAAGGTTAAAGTTTGAGAACCATGAAATCAATGTCAAATAAGAGCGGAAGTTGTGAAAGTAATGATGGTAATGAAGATAGGTTGAGTGGCTTGCCTGATGAAGTGATTGTGCATATACTTTCATTTATGCCAACCCTAGATGCTGTTAAAACAATGTTGCTTCGGCGATTCGGAGACCTCTGGACTTTGGTTCCTGCTCTGAGATTTGATTTTGATGAATACTCCTATAGAATGATTACAACTAAACATAAACCACCAAGCAGTCATGAGATGTTTTCAAGTTTTGCCCGCCTTGTCCGAAATGTGCAGATGCTTTATAGAAGGTCCGTCATTGACACCTTTTATCTTTCTATCGATAATCATCACGAAGAGCTGAAAGATGTGATTGGTGATGTTCATCTATGGCTTAGGTTTGCTATTGGTAAACAAGTCAAAGATCTCTATTTCGATTGTGCTGATTATCGCAATGGTTTATGCCCACCTCATATTTTTACAAGTCAATCTCTTGCTGCGCTTACACTCTCTCACTGTACGCTCAATCATTTTGAGCACCAATCTCAACCCCACATGGGAGCGTTAAGAAAATTATCACTTATGCAGGTTTCTGGAACTACTAATGCTTACGATAAATTATTTCGTGGATGCCCTTCTCTACAAGAACTGTATATAGATATGGATGGTGGTCCAGGGTTATTGAGTTTGAATATCAATGCTCCAAGTGTTAGTAAGCTGTACCTTCACCTGTTCAACTGCCATTGTACCCTTAATTGTCCCAGCCTGAAAATACTGGATATCGGAGAATATGGAGCAACACCACCTTTTCTGCTGGGCGTGATTGGTTTTATATCTCTTCAAGAAGTGAATGTCAAGAGTTTGCCACGGAGATGCTCTTCTGGTCTGGTTAAGTCATTCTTTCAACTCATTCAAAATGCTAAGATTTTTAGACTGACATGTGATGCGTTTGAGGTACGACTTTCTCGTTTTTTCGAAATATGTTTTTGTTTTATACGGTTTACCACATAGATAGTAAAAACTGCTCAATTGAAAAGCATCCTTCATTTCTGTATTTGCAGGGGCCCTTGAGGCTCCGCGTGTTGTGTACAATGCTTGTTTTTTTCAACTGCAATTCAAAGTCACTCTATTCAGTCTAGGTGCTTAGATAGTTAATTTGGTGACTGACTCCTATGGTCAATGATGAATTTTGTGTTTCCGCCATATCTGCTCTTTGTTGTGTTGTTAGTTTAATGCAAAATTTTATGTTCGAATTGAGGGAATGAAGTAACACCATGAGTATTTGTTATCTTTTTATTCAGGAAATATCTTTCGTAGAGAAAATGGTATTCCCACAAAATAGATGGAAGCGTATAGTTTTACACCCTAAGTGGACTGGTGAAAGAATAGAAAGATGTCTTGAAGTTATCTTTAAGTTGATGAAATGTGCGGTCAATTTGGAAGAGCTCATAATTTGCGCAGGAGAGTCATCTGTAAGTGAATTTCTTATAATTGGTTCTCCTACTCCAATTAATAGACTTGAACATTGAGCCTTATTATCAATGTATGGCAGGGTAAATGTGAGTTAGTTTGCCCAAAGTTGTATACTTGTGTGCTGCCACTACTTAAGACGGTCACTATCTCTGGGAATCATGGCTATGAAAAATGGTGCAAAGGTCAGCTCCAAGTAATAAAATTTTTGCTGGCAAATGCAGTCGTATTGGATAAACTGGTAATTACTCTTGGGAAGAGTAAGCTAACAACCATCGAGGAGCTCGATTTGGTTAAGCAAGTATCAACATTCAAAAGAGCCTCCGTAGATGCAACTGTAATCTTTGCTTGACGAACATGGAATGGCTACATAAGAATTAGGAAAGCAGGGCGTCGATCAACTTAGCCCACCTTGTCGGCAAATGGTGAATCTCAGGCTTAGTGAGCAAGGACCAAGGCCAAGCCCCCTGCCATTTTGGTTTCATTTACAGCATGATACTTGCTTTAATGGCTGTTATATTATGAAAGTGTTCTTTTAAGGAGGTTCCATTTTCAAACCTTGCCCTGTATTTTTGCTCAAATTCTACTACTCCTTAGTCGAAAGTATTTTTAACTAGACGTAGAAAATGGCCCTTTTGAGTCAGGTCTCGGCGCTATTTCTAGTGTGTTTTACACATTGCGTGGAATTTGAATTCATCAACTCATTTCGTCCTCAACTATTTCGAATCATATTTTGGGCATTATTTTCAGTTCCAAAAATCTAGGTCGCTTAGAAAATGGGTTTTTGTCTTTTTTGGTCACAATTTGTGCAGTTGTGTGGCCTATTGGGCCCTAAATTATCTCATTAGTCACCAAAATAGAACGGTAAACGAATAATTGAGTAGAATGAAGTATTTTTGATCGTGTCTATCACAACAATAGTGAAAATTTGTATATCCAATCAGATTTAAATTCGTGTTCGTATCAATTTGAACATTTATCCACGTTAATCTCATTGTATCATTTGCAATAATTCACTTATTATTCACCAATGTTACAATGTTGTTGCAATCCTCATTTTAACAAAGAAAATCAATCATTGTAATGTGATCTTGTTGATTGATATGATTAAATTAAATGATAAATCTATCAGAACTTGGCAATCTCTTTCAGTCATTCTTTGTTTGGTTATTTATGGGCATATGTGCTTTTACTTTTGGAAAATTCTACGATGTACCCTGAAGTTTTTTACGTTTTTCATGTTGTACCCTTACTTTTATTATTTTCTCCGGTGTACCCCTGAACTCTTTAATTTGTCTGTATAATGAGACTAATGACCTCTTTGAGCTCTCTCTCGTCACTCGTTATCTCTCTAATAGTTGTTCCTCAAATCTCATTGATTAATATCATATCATCTTCTTTTATGACAATCATCACAAACTAACTTTAACCAATTACAAATTACCTTTTGTACCTATTTATAGAGATATAAAACGATAATGAAAGTTTTGTGCATTTTGAAATGTTAATTGATTATTAGGCGAGTTAGTGGATAATTGAATGAGCTAATAGGTATGCGGACGTGTTAATGAGTGATTGATGCCTGAATGAGTGAAGTGATCGATTAATTAATGAATTACGTTAACAAAGACAATAGTACAAGACAATCAATAAGGTCATGTTATAAACTATAGTAGAGAGTTTAGGTTTACAACATGGAATTTCAAAAAGGCAGAGATATAACTTTAAAAAACTCAAAACTTTAGGATACACTGTAGAATATCTCTTTAATTTTTATTTGTATAGTATATTTCATTTTCAAAGTCTTAAGTTTAGACGTTTTAAATATATCGGATTTTGTCAGGTTCATGTTACCGATAAATGGGTACTTTTAATTGGTCGGATCCATTATAACCCGATCCGATTATTTATTGTTGCAAACTGATTATTATCCACAAATAACTTGATAATAGCTAATCCGAAATGACCCGACCCGAAATCTACAGACTCAAACATAACCCGATCCGAAGCTGAACCGATTGAACGTCATGATGAGTTGTGAAGATGTCATACATAATTACAGTGTTTAAGTGCTTAACGCAAAGTTAATTATAAACATTACCAAATGAAAGGGAGCAGTAAGAGTTAGGCCACTATTTATCGATGGTACATGCATCACATGATTAACATCACGGTCAGTGACTGAACGGAATCTAAAGCAAGAAAGGATGGACCCACACCTAAAATGAAAGGAGGGCCCCACAATACACAAGAATGGCCGACTGACAAGTAGTCAGCATTCTCAACAAATTAAAGCCTATCTCATACAAGTAGATTTATTTTGTCTGTTTTCAATTCTTTAGATTACATTCTAATCTTCAGATCATTCATATTTTATCACCAACTCCGTCCTACCCTAGGCCTCGATAGAGCGTGTTTCATGACACCGTCCACTGGTGGCGACGGAGTTAGGATTTAGTCGTTCAAGGACAAAATATTTTAAGGGGTAAATCTATCTATCTATATACCTAAAAGAGGATGTTTTCGAGCGTTTTGATTGGCTATTATTTTGGAGAGATTTGTCTAATACAAAAATCTATCTATAATTAAATTAAGTTGTTTAATAATCTATCTATCTATCTATATACTTAAAAGATGAACTTTTGGAACGATTCATTGGCTATTGTTTTGGAGATATTTCATTGGCTATTGCTTTTAATGGGTAAATTATATGTATATAAATAAAAAGATAATGAAAATAGAGATTAGTTAAACAAAATTATTACTCCTTCGATAATTGCTCTTCACAACATAGTTTCTATAATTCTATGTAATTCATATTACATTGAGTTGTTAATTTGCAACTTCTATTAATACTTTATT
>JAGPOY010005773.1:0-10772 GCA_018983105.1 Silene uniflora
TGATGTTGGAAACATCCCTCCAGCCTTATGTGGTTTGGCACTTATCTAGGCTTCATGCTTCTTTTAGACTCCAGTTTTGGCCACATTCGTCCTACATTTTAGCTCCCGCTAGTTCTAATCCTTACCACCACGGCCCCACACGGCTTCCCTAAAACCCACGAAACCACAGGGTAATCAACTTACCTAGGTTTGATTGACTTGACACTAGTTGGGGAATACAGTACTATTTACCAATCACCAATTCACACTAGAGGTGGACAATTTTCGGCACAAGCTGATAACAAGGTAAATGGCGCCATTTTAACGATAAATGTGACCGTTTTAATAACAAACTGTTAGCCAATTAATATTATAGTTATTGATAATAGCAGTTTTTTCCTACGGGCAAATACACTAATTCAAAAATTAGTTATATTAGAAAATAGTTTTCTATATGAAATTACAAAAAAGATGTAATATTTTTAATTTCTCATTATATTTAGAGAAAATTGTTGATTAGAGCCTTATAAAAACCACTTTTTGAAAATTACAGCCTTATAAGTTTTTTTTTTTTAAAATTACAGCCATAATATCACTTCTGATCGGAAATTACAATCAAAAGTTGTACTCCGGTTGAAAATTGAGACAAATTTGAATTTTTGTGATTTAAGTTCAATTTTTAGGATGAAAATACCCTTATCTTCAACCTATTAACAACCCCTTATGTTCACCCTCTTCATCAAAATTCACAACTCCATATTCTCTCTAATTCTCCATTTCTTCTTCACTAATACTACCTAATCTAATTCGTCTCTTTCATTCATATTCTACCCTAATCAGTCTAATTGAATTGTAATTCTATTATATCCATTTTCTCCTAAAATTAATTAGTGTTCTTCATCATCAATTTTCCCCAAATTGAATATAATTAGGGTTTTTCAATTTTTGTAATACGTGTTCAAGTTGCTTGTGCTCGAGTACCGTTTTCTCTTTTTATTTGTTTCTTACACTTTCTGGCGCACCAACAAACTTAATTCCTACAATGATTGTATCGTATTACTGTTCTACAAAATAAAAATAAAAAATTAGGATTTCAATTTTGGGGAAAATTTGAGAGAGTAGTGAGGACGATGAAGGGGTTTAGGGTTAAATGAGAGGTAAAGTAATATGAAATACGTAAGTAGACAATTAAATAAGCAAGGGTATTTCGGTCACTTTTTAACAAATTTCACCGGAATCAGCGTCGTGGTGCAATTTTGGAAGAAAAATGAAATTTTGGTTGTAAATTTCAAAACAACACTTATAAGGCTGTAATTTTCAAAGAGTGGTTTTATAAGGCTGTAATCAACAATTTTCTCTTATACGGAGTATTTATTTTTGGATCTTTATTGTTTGGCCAATAGGACATTGATCTAGTAATTCTAAGGTTTTAATCCAAAGACTTAACATGAATAGACCATTGATTATATTGTATTGTACGAATGATGCAATTTGTGACCTACTTTTATGGGAAGACACTTGAATACTCGATGTTGAAACAACTTTCTCTAGATCGAGCGTGGCATGGTCGATAATCGACTTTTACATATCGATGTTTGTTAGTGGGATAGCTTCTCTTGCTGTCCCTTATGTCGGGTTTGAGGTAAAATGAATCTATTTTGTGTTTCTTTCTTAACCGTGTGAAAATGAACTATTGTGGACTTTAAACTCAAATAAGTTTACAAATCACGAATTGAACGACAAAACATTTGATTGAAATTAAAGAATTGTGATAGTTTATTGAAAAAATTTATCGACTTAATGGCAAACGGGTCAATTGGTATGTTTCGGATCAGATTCATTCGGATCAGGTTATTTCAGTTGACCTTTATTTTCGATTTCGGTTCGGTTCGATTCAGGTTGGAATCAGTTTTCGCTTTTAATCGATTGTAGATATTTCGGGTCGGTGCAGGTTCAAGTTAAGTTAATTTCGGAACAGATGAGATTCGAATCGGGTCAATATCAGAGCAGATGAGATTCGATTCGGGTCATATTCAGATCGGATGTCAAGGGCTTAATGGATTATGTATTTATTATATATATCAAATATTTTTATTTTGTTTTTGAAATGACTTTTTGATTTTTATCGGATAATAGTTCAAAAAAATTCTATTAGTAATATACTTGGATTTTTTTTGCTATACAATTTACATACAGGAGTTTCATTCTTATAGGTACAAAGATAAAAGTTAATTTTAGGAGCTATGTACCATTAAATCGTCTATACATACAGGAGTTTCATTCTTATACATAGAGGAGTTTCATTCTTAGTTCTGAAACAACTGAATAAGCACCGTTTCTCAGATATTGAGAATAGCACAAGTATAGCCAACTCTGTTTTGGAAAAAATACAAAAGGACTTGGTTGATAATCCAGGTGATGTGGAAATGATGCAAAGGGAGTTGGAGTTGTCTCATGAATTAAGGGAACTTATGATAACAAGGGATAGTTTCCTTATTCAGAAAGCTAAAGTTCAGTGGTCACTGGAAGGTGATATTAATTCAGCCTATTTTCATAATGCAATCAAGAGAAGAATTATGCTGAATAAAGTGCTTATGATTGAGGATCAGGATGGTAATATGTGTACTGAAGGTGATCAAATTCATGATGCATTTTTGAGGTACTATAAGGACTTGTTAGGGAGACAGAATAACACTACTGATGTGAATGTGAGAGTAGTGAGAAGAGGACAATGTTGTACACAGGAACACTGTGATATTCTGAACAAGCCTGTGACTGCTGCAGAGGTTAAGCAATGTCTTTTTAGTATTCCTAAAGAGAAATCTCCAGGTCCTGATGGCTATACTAGCCAATTTTACAGGGATGCTTGGGATATAATTGGAGGGGATATATGTGGTGCAGTGATAAACTTCTTTGAAACTGGTAAATTGCTTACTCAGATTAATGCTACTGTCATTACATTAATTCCAAAAGTGGACAGGCCTACTAGTGTGAAACATTTTAGGCCTATTTCTTGTTGTAATGTCATCTACAAGGTCATCTCTAAACTGCTTTGCAATAGATTAGCACTAGTATTACCTGATGTTATAAGTAGAAATCAATGGCCTTTTGTCCAAGGGAGGAGTATCTTGGAGAATATATTGGTTTGCCAGGACTTTGTGAGAATGTATAATAGGACCAATGTTTCCTCTAGGTGTATGCTTAAGCTGGACCTACAGAAAGCTTATGATACTATAGAACGGAGGTTTGTTGATCAAATGTTGGTAGCTCTTTGTTTTCCTGATAAGTTCAGAAAATTGGTCATGCTGTGTGTCTCAACTACTTCCTTCTCTTTAAGCCTAAATGGTGCTCAGTTTAGGTACTTCAATGGGAAGAGGGGGTTGAGACAAGGGGATCATGTCTCTCCACTATTGTTTACTATCTGTATGGAGTACTTGATAAGGGTGCTAGATTATGCAACTCAAAAATGGTTCTTCAGATTCCATCCTCAATGTGCAGGGTTGAGGCTCAATCATCTACTCTTTGTAGATGATGTCATGATGTTCTGTAAGGGGGATGTCAGGTCTATTATGCTATTGCTGAGGGCTTTTTCAACCTTTTCTGCAACTTCTGGTCTGAAGGTGAATGCTGCAAAATCTGAGGTGGTGTTTAAAGGAGTCTCAGATAATGTAAGGCAAGATATTCTCCAGATTTCTGGTTTTCATGAAGGAGACCTGCCATTGAAGTATTTGGGTGTTCCTATTCAAGCTACCAGACTTACTGTGTAGGACTGTAATATTTTGGTGGATAAAGTGGTGAGAAAAATCAGAGGAATAGGAGCTAGGAAGCTTAGTTATGCAGGTAGATTGACCCTTATCAATTCGGTGTTTAATACTCTGCATAAATACTGGGCATCCATTTTTTTGATCCCTAAATTGGTTATCAAGAGGATAGAAGATGTCTGCAGAAATTATCTTTGGGATGGAGGGGTAGAATATACAAGAACTCCTCTTGTTGCTTGGCAGAAAGTATGTCTAAGTAAGAAATGTGGAGGACTGGGTATCAAAGAGGCTGGAATGTAGAATAAAGCTATTGTTGGCAAACTGGTGCATTGGATTTACACAAAAGCTGATAGACTTTGGGTTCAATGGGTAGATCATCTATATATACAAGGTCAGGATTGGGATACTTATCAACCTCCAACTGATGGTAATTGGAATTGGAGGAATATATGTAAGATAAAGGATCTAATGAGGTTTGGGTATCAGAATACTCAATGGATAGCTGATCCAAAAGGGTATTCTGTCAGTTCTGGTTATCAGTGGTTACAGCGAGTGCACCACCCTGTTTCCTGGTATCATGAAGTTTGGGATAGCTGGTGTGTACCTAAGCACTCATTTATGGGTTGGCTTATTAACTTGGAAGCTTTAAACACAAGGGAAAAGCTGTTCAGAATTGGAGTTAGTGAAACTGGTAGTTGCATTCTCTGCGAACAGGGATCTGAAACACATGATTACTTGTTTGGAGACTGTGAGTTTAGCATAAGAATCATTGCAGGTTTGGAAATGTGGATGCAGATGAAACTGGATGGCAATACTCCTCACATATCTAGAGTGCAGAGAAGGATCTGCCATATGATCAAGATGGCATGTTGGTATCTTATATGGAGGGAAAGGAACAGCTGCAGGATGAAGCTGAATGTATGCAGTTCAGAACAGGTGGTACAGGGTAAAAAGGATGGTTCATGATCGAGTTCAAAGACTGATCAAGCAACCAATGTTGAGGAAGGATGTAGTGTGGCATCAACAGATTGATATTTTCAAGTTGTTTTAGAATTGTCATGTAATGGAAAATGTAATGAATGATTATTTTTTGATTGATTAATATAACTACTCACATTTTACCAAAAAAAATCGTCTATTTGGTCATTTACTCATTTGGATACATATTACTATCACCTTTTCAAGCAATACGGTTTGAAAAAAAAAAAAAGTTTGTTGTATTAGGATCCCGTGGTTAAAAAGTTTTTGTAAGTCAGAGTTTTTTTTAACCAAACAAACTTTGAGCGACCACATCTCCAAGCCAGGATTTCCAAACTCGGCAACTTTCGTTTTGCAAATCGTAGTTCTCGGAAAATTCAAGTGATACCCCCAAAGTTCTCTGGTTCAAAAAAATGGTTATTTCGTGCAAAGAGTCAAACTTCAAAATGGAGGGAAAGGGAACGGGGGGAGGTATGGACGTGTCAGCATTTTCATACAATTTCTCTTGAAATTTTTCTAATTGTGGAGAGATTTGAGCTGCCTTGGTTGAGGAAAAATAGATCCATCCAACTCTCTCCCCCTCTGTTTCCCTCTACCCTTATTTATTATCCAAACATGAGATTTTAAACATCTATTCTCCCTCCCTTTCCCTTCAAAGCCCTCAATCCAAACACACCCAAGTGGTACCACGTGAATATTCCGAAAAATATTAAGGGTGTGTTTGGATAGCAAAAGTAGAGGGAGAGGGAGAGGAAGGAAGAGAAAGGGAGGGCAAATGGGGTGTTGGTGTTTGGATAAAATTCCTTCCAAATCTGGCATATTGTATAGAGACTTTAATTTGCTTTAGAGGAGGGGAATTATATCCCTCCAAATCTCTCCCCCTCTATTTACCTACACCCTTATTTGTTATCCAAATAAGAAATTTTAAATCCCATACTCTCCCTCGCTTTCTTGTTCCTTCAAATCTTTCAATCCAAACACACCCTAAGGGGGAAAGGGAGGGGAGGAAAAATGTATTAGTGTTGTTAGGATAACAAAAATGATGAGAGAGTGATGGAAGGGAAGGAAGGAGGGAGATGACAGAATGGATGGAGGATGCTGATTTAATGAGAGTTTGAAGAAAGTTTTCCTTACAAATCTTGACAATGATGGAAAGATTTTAGTTTGGTCTAAAGAATGGAAATTAAGTCCTCACATTTCCGTCCTTTCATATATTGTAGGGCTGATAAAACGGGCTGGTTGGCTGGGGCGGGCAGGGCTTGGTTTGGGGGGGGTCCGAAATCGGCCTGAGAGGGGGATGTGTCGGGTCAGACTGGAGGCTTGTCGAACCAAAGTAGGCCCTCCCTACCCGAAATCATGTCTTCATCTCAACTCCAACTCGCCAACTCCGCTCACCCGTCCCCCCTTTTAACCCTTGTCACTTTCTTAACTGCATTCAACTTAAAAAATGCATATAAAGGTCACTGTCATTTTTGTATAAAGGTCGCTACCAACACTGCTTTATATCATCCTAATTACCAAAACCGTTTGTGGGACCATATAAGGTATATGTTAAGTTTTGATAAGTGACAAGTATGTATATGTTTATGCTACGTATGCTCGTAATTGTTTGTTGAGTTGTCTTAGAGTACTTCATGTTATTCAAGAAGAGTTATGGCTTGGCTAGCTACAACATTGACTAATCAATCAAAGACTTACAAAAATATTACAAAGCAAGCGTTGACGATTTGTGAGATATCTTTCAAGCATCTTTCCAAGTAATGCTATAGCAAGCTTGAGCTATGTCATTGAAGAAGTTCTTAATGCGTCATTGTGACTGTTACAAGTTTCAAGATGATGATCACTCAAGCGAAAACTCGATCAAGTCTATAAACAAGCTCTGAGATAAGGAGCTTATGATCACGACAGAGACGACCTACTACTGAAGATCTCCAGGAAGATTAGTTAGTGTAGGATGTCCATCGAGTAACGATACTTGGAGAAGTAATAATATTGGAACGTTAGAGTCATAGCTATTTCACCTATAACATTAACGTCACAAGCTTAAAGTTATAACCTATTTTGCTATAACTTTAGGTAGTATTTTGATAGCACGATTTTAATAGTTTAAAATTATTTTCAAAAGGATAAAATCTTTAAATATGTTTCAAAGATCTTGTGTATGAATAATAGAGACGAAATACGGGTCACCTTAATTGAATTGTTTACGTTTCCCTATTGGATAGTAAAACGACTTATGAGTCGTCATGCTACCTAGGGTTTACGAAACTATTTGACCTAATCCATGACTTGGGCCAAGCAAGTGACGGACGACCTAGGGTTTCGACCTCTTGAGGTTCGAAATATTCGTTGAACTCCTTGTATAAGTAAACTATCTTATTTGATTATATGATATTTTTACAAAGATAATTCTTTATCTTAAAAATATTATTGGATAGATTTATTTAGTTAAGCAAGTTATTTCTATGATTAAATTAAGTAAAGATAAGATTTCATTTTATCTTGTTTACTTAATTTAATTATCTCATGGATTAAAATATGTAGAAGATAAGATTTATTTCAAGCGGAATAAACCATTTCCACACGGCACATCTAGGGTTTCTTGCAAACCCTAGTTTCTCGTCTCTCCTATATATACACACGATGTTCATTAAATCAAACTAACTTTTCGAAGTATAAAATTCTCTTGCGAACAATCTGTGCTTTAACTCTTATTCAAGTAAGTTTATTGTTTTGCTTTTAGAACTCTTTTACGAAAAGTCGTGCTATCATTTTTACATATTATTCTTTAAGTTACGTTACTAGATAGTAGTATTTAGTAGTGTCTCTTATATGTTCAATTGTGTGAACACTCAAAGAGCATCAAAATACTTTCTTAGTAACTTAAGATTGTGAAACCGAATATCTAGCGATATTTAAATCGAGTTACAGTTAGAGTTAGCTGAACGTGTTGGGTTGATAATTTTGTAATCCGTAGAGAGGTACTAAAGTTATTAATCGAGAATAGTGGACGTAGGCTTTGACTTGTAAGGCCGAACCACTTCAAAACCGTGTGTCTCTTTCCTTTTCGTTTCGTTCATTTCTTTACGTTTATCTTAGTTAATTAATTAGTTAAAGTTTAATCGATAAACTTTAAATAATTAATTAAAAGTTTTTAAAATAAAAAGTGAGCCTCGTGCTCTTGATTGCCTAACCGCAAAGAGGCTGATCCGTCTATCTTCTATCTTTTTATTTTATTTTTTATTCCGCTGCCTAAAACGTGTGAAATGGATTACAAGTATCTTAAGTATCCTATCTTTGATGGGAAGAATTATGGACTACGGAAAAACATGATGACACACTACATAAAAGGACATGATTGGGAGTGCTGGAAGATCGTACAAAACGGACCACATAAAATTATGGTCGTTGGATCTACGGAAGGCACTACCTATGAGAAAAAGGAATAAGACTATATTGAGGCTGATTATAAGAAGGCTGGGAAAAATTCGAAGGCAATAAGCTTGTTGCAAAACGGTATGACTTCGACCGAATTCGATTGTTTCTCTTCTTGTACCTCGGCCAAGGAAATATGGGATGGTCTTGAATTGGCCTATGAAGGAACGTCGGCTGTTAGGAAATATCGTATTGACTTGCTGATTCAAAAGTACGAACTTTTCAAGATGGAAAAGAATGAATCACTCGATAGCATGTCAGCACGATTTTCCACAATTATAAATGAGCTGAAAAATCTTGGTCGCACCTTTAGCTCCGAGGATATCGCTAGGAAAGTGCTTAGGAGCTTGACCAAGAAGTGGCGTCCTAAGGTCACGGTCATGGAAGAAGTAAGAGATCTCACCTCTCTACCTTATGCAGAACTTATTGGGGCTCTAATGGCTCATGAGCTCGTCCTAAATGACGATGAGGCTGAGTCCAGTAATACTAAGAGCATGGCTCTACAAGCTTCTGCAAAGGAAGAAGTTGATAATGAAATAGAGGATGAAACGGTTTTGTTTGCTAAACGATTTAATAGAAGAATCTTTAGAAACAAGCAAGCAAAATCATTCAACAACAATAAATCCAGCAATAAGAAAACTTCTGAGTTTAAAAACACGTTTGCAAATAAAGGATGCTTCAAATGTGGAGAATCCAGTCATATGATTAAGGATTGTCCAACATGGGAGAAAATTAAGGACAAAGCAAAACGTGAAAAGACAAAGAAAGAATACAAGCAAGTAATGATCGCATTATGCTGGGGAGATCTCGAAGAAGAAGAAGATGACGAAGAATATGAAGAATAAGAAGTTGCTAATATTTGTCTAAGCAACGTGAGTCTAGACCTAATGTCAGAGGATGATAAAGAAAGTGTGGACTCCTATTGCTGCTTCTTAGGAGATTCAAATTCAGACGAAGAAGAAGAGGTAAGTTATCTTGAACTTAAAAAGCGAGTTAAGAAACTTTCTAAGAGTGCTTTAATTGAATATTTTGAGCAATCTCTTGATAAATGTCATGAACAAGAATTTGAATTAAAGGATTTGAAAGAGCAAATTCTTGACATTGCTGAGGAGAATCATAACTTTAAAGTCAATGCTAAGAAACTCAAATCCAAAGTTATAGCTGAAACAACCACAACTTTGGAAAAGGCAAATGTTGAGAAAAGGAGTTTTGAGTCTAAAGTTATAGCTAATGAAGCTATAACCTCAGATCTGAAACTCAACATTAATCATCTTCAAGCCAAGGATACAGCTAGTGAAGCTAAAACCTTAGAATCGAAGAAGGTCAAAGATCTTCTTGAGTCCAAGGCTACTGCCAAGGACACTGCAATCTTAGATCAAAAGAAAGAAATCGATTCTCTAAGACAACAATTGAAAGAATCTAAAAGTACACTTTCTAATATTGAGAAATCAAACTTAGAAAGAGTACAAGCTCTTGAAAAACAAATCTAGGAAATTCATGACAATTATAAAGAGAATAATTCCTCTAAAGATTTGGATGCAGATCATTCTAACTGTCTTAAAGAAATCCAAACTTTAAAGGAGTTGCTCCTGCATGCTAGAAAAGTTCATGATAAATGGGAAGGTATCACCCAAGTCCTAAATTTCTTAACTGAGCAATCAGATAATAATATGAAGATGAGACTAGGATATGAGTGCTACAGCCGTAGAGATCACAATAAATGCAAATCTACTCCTTCTAATCATGATTTCAGAAAGATGTAACACCCTCATATACCGGAGTGCCCTAGCATATGGGAGCGTTACCATCTCGACATAACCGAGGTAGTGAACAATATCAAAAGAATAATACTCGTACCTTTATTAATGTATAAAGTTAATGTCTTACAATATCTTAAAATCCAACAAACTGAAATATAAATTGTCTCAAACTAATAGCAATACTAATAAGACTACTGTCAGCTAAGCTAGACTAAGCTGGTGGCGACTCTTCCTATCCCTGAAGCATGCCATCATCCATCAACTCATTACCTGCTAAACCAACTGTTCACCATCCCCGAATGGATCACAGCAGGTCAAAGACAAACAACCGGGGTCAGTCAACTGAAGATAGAAGTAAGACAGTCCAGATATATGAACACAAGCGGAAGCAATGCAATAACACAAGCCAAACGTGATCTCCGGTCTCCCTCTCCTCTACCAGAACCGACTACACGCCGCAACGTGTAGCCCTGCCAGATTACCCATCGCAACAGGTAATCCTCGCCGCCAGTGGAAAATCGCAGCCGCCCACCTAATAAACCCAAGCCATTAATGTGCATATCCCTCCTTGCTGAGAAGACCAGCTGATACGTGCATTTTATATAGACTTTTACAGTCTCTTTTTGGCACGTATTTATGTACTTATAAGTGGTTTTATATCGCTTTATGCCCCGAATAGACTACTTTGCGTTTGTATTGCTATTTTGCAGATATAAGCGGGAATGTAGCAAAACCAAGCATTTCGAGCCTAAAAGATGCATTTCAGAAGATGGACACACAAAAGAGGATACTCACGCTATGGAGCCTACCGTCGACCCAACGAAGACCTTAGTCGACAAGGACCAAGTAGACTGGAAGA
>JAGPOY010005774.1:0-10770 GCA_018983105.1 Silene uniflora
TTAATAGATAAATCCACAAATAGTGAAAATAACTGAAAATCAAAATAGAATTTCAACCAATTACATAACTTAAGTCGAAATCATTATAACGACTAAATATTTATATACACAAATCATTAGAGAAAAAAAATGACTTGAAATTGAGTAATACTACTCTCTTGAAAAAGGTGAATACATACATATAACATAGTGTCTTTCTTGGATCTCTCAAACAACCTACACAATATGAAAAGTAAACAACAAACAAATCAATAAATAAACAAATAAAAAAATTATACGTATATGAAAATCAGAGGATTAAACAAATAATGAAGTTGGTTTATATGAGTTTTATAATGATGTAAAGTACCTACAAATTAATATAGAAGATGATCAATTAGAGAAAAAAAATGAGTGAAATAAAGTAATACTATTCTCTTGAAAAAGGCGAATACATACAACAAAGTGCATTGAAATTACCTACAAATTAATATAGAAGATGAAATTAATTATAGAAAAAAAATGAGTGAAAATAAAGCAATACTATTCCCTTGAAAAAGGCGAATACATACAACATAGTGCATTTCTTGGATCCCTCGAACAACCTACACAATATAAAAAAGTAAACAACAAACAAATCAATAAATAATCATAATATGAAAATTATACATATACGGAAATGAAAAGGTTAAACAAATAAGGAGATTGGTTTATGTGAGCTTTATAATGATGTAAGAGTAAGATAGATGAATGGTTGAAAATAAGTTCCAAAATTATAATGATGGGAAGATGAAGAGTAGAAGTGGAGTAATGCCTATTAAAACATCTTAAATGGACATTATTATTATTATAATAATAATTAATATTATTAATATTATTGTTTAATTAGATATGAAATATTATATATTAGGAGGCTTTTGAGAATTGCCAAATGGCAATCAAATACTACTCAAAGTTAGCCTTTTAATATTATTGTATAAATATTTTTTTTTCTAAATTATTAAACGTTGATGTAATTTTTTGTAAGTTACAATTTTTTTGGGGATTTTTTAACTCATCAAATATTTAATGCATATATAAATATTTAATTTAAGATTATTGATGATGTCCTTTAATTTTATTTATTTGTATGTTATTACAAAATGTGCAATAACATATTTATAAGGACTTTTGGCAATCATTAAATGTTTTTTTTAAATAATTATATCAAATAATCTATAATCCATGTCATACTAATTTTGCCATGTCACATTAAAAGTATGCAAGGTGGCATTGAGGTGGAATTGAGGTGGCATTGTTTATGTGGCATTTAAGGTTTAGCCTTTTAATAGTATTTATAGATTAGATGCTTGCCTTTATTGAATAAAGTACATCAGCTTATATATCAAGGAAAAATTCTTGTGTCCTCCTCACACATAAAAGCAATCCACCAAATGAAATATTATATGGCTTGAGTGTAAGGAGGACGGTCCGTCACAAGAAATTTTGATATACAAGTTGAGTGCTAACTAACAATTAGTCACATGCCTATTTACTAGCTATTCTTCATGAGACAATTATGGGATTTCATTTGACTATACTAAGTCTACTCCTAAGCAAGTAGGCACGGTTAATTACTTTGCAACTAATCTAAATAATACATAATCTATCATTAAACAAAGTTAAGGTTTTAATTACCACTTTCGCCAATCCTTGCTAAAGTTTTCTTGCAAAAATACCTAAAATCAAACATATAAAACCCTTCCTAAACCCTCTGAAAGGCAATGCGGCTCAGCTTGTCCCTTCTTCCTAGTTTCACTTTTTTCTCCTTGAGTTACTGACATCAAACAAAAAATCAATTACGGAGTACTACACCAATTTAACATCCAACAGGATTCTGTCTGTAGTCGGTCGAGATGGCGAGCAGGAACAAGAAGAAAGTCTCGAAAACCAACGACAATATACCATCAGAGTTGTGGATGAACCATATTCTTCCTACACTGCCTGTGAAAACCCTTTTACGATTTAGGTCCGTCTGTAAGTTATGGTGCGCTATCATTAATGACCCCGTCTTTGTTGCTGATCATTTTATACTTTCGGACAACAACGTCCACAAAAACCAGGCAATAGCAATCCAGCCTTCGAGATGTAGAGGAAGTCCAGGAAGAGAAGAACGCGAGCTGACTGCTTTTCACCAACCTGACAGGTACTATTTTCAAGCGAGCTGCAATGGCTTGTTTTTTGTGGAATCGCCGTATAGATGTATCATCTCAGGAGTGAACGTGTCGAGGTCGTGGGAAATGGAACTGTGGAACCCGTCTATTAGAAAGTCATTGAGGCTTCCTCCTTGTCCACTTGCACATAGTCCTAGTCTTAATGACAAGATGGCACATCTATTTGGATTTAGGCCTTCGAGGAATGATTATGTGGTGTACGCATTTCGACTTGTTGAGCATACGCCTTTGACGGCTTCAGTTGCAGTTTATACTTTGTCTGATAACCTTTGGAATATTAGAAACTACAAACTAAGTGTTCCTAGGTCGTTATTTACGGCATTTCGCAAGATAATGTGTGGAAATGAATGTATTTTTCTAGATGGGGCTTTACACTGGTTCGGACGTCCTCCAAATAACGGATACCAGCGTAGAAGAACCTATCTCGTTTCATTTAACTTTGATGTTGAGAATTTCAGTTATCTTGAACTGCCAGATAGTAGTCCAGATATTAAACCCAGAGCCTATAGGTTTCTGTTTGTTCTCGACGAGTTACTGGCAATTTTCGTTATTTCTGCAGAATGTAGGTCGATATGGGTGCTCAAGAACGAGACGTGGGATTTGTTGTTTTCGAGAACTTCACGTTATTCAAAAGGATTCGACTACATTAACAGACACGACCATGTGGTTACAAAGATATTCTACGCTGAAGATGGTGGTTTAACTATGGCATACGAAAATGTTGGTTATAAAATCATGAGCGATGAGATAAAGGCGCTCAACAAATCGTTGAGTCCGTATCTGATATTAGACACTTATATCGAGAGCTTGGTGTTGCAGAAAGGATGTCGAGGCCAAATTCTTCACCCACTTCCCATTATTAATAATAGAACTGATGAAAATAGTACGAAGTAATATACTTTGATGCCTAGCGTAGTTACTGATAATCGACACTATAATTTTAAATATGACAGTTTCGCCATAGCTCAGGTCTCAGGATGCTTAGCCTAATAGCCTGTCACTGATATTTAAAATATTCTCGATTTCTTTGTTTCGATGTTTGTAAGCATTCAGTGTTTTAGTATCCTATAATAAATTTGAAATTTATCTTACTGCGCCAAGTAATTTCTCCTCTACTTCTGGTACTAGTAGATTTAATTTTTGAGCTGCTGATTTTCGCTGTAAAAATTTGCAATTACAGTTTATATCAGTTGTAGCTTTAGATTGCATTGCAGGACTTCTCCGATATTACATCGACGACACCCAAATTTGCCTATAGTCTCTACAGTCCAGTACTCGGACCAGTGTGTATAAATTCCTCTGTTGGGGCTATCATTAAAGTACAATACATAATTTAGATTTTTTGTTTTTACCCAAATTCTCATTTATATGTGACAGATAACCATAAGGTGGGGTGATCCTATCATTATAAATAAGAGTAATTTTTGGAACAAAGGAATTATGTTATTTGTCCCACATTGAAAAAATAATGTAGTTATTGTGAACATACTACGTACATCGGTACAAATAACAGAATTGTCCCACATCGAAATATAAATATTAAAAAAAACTACATATAAGCTCAAAAAATGGTGTACAATATATGTTATTTGTCCCACATTGGAAAATAACATTGGTGTGGTGACTATACTAAATATAAATAGAAAAATTGTCCCACATTGAAAGATAACCATAAGGTGGGGTGATCCTATTATTATAAATAAGAGTAATTCTTGTAACAAAGGAATTATGTTATTTGTCCCACATTGAAAAAATAATGTAGTTTTTGTGAACATATACTACGTACAAATAACAGAATTGTCCCACATCGAAAAATAAACATTAAAAAAAACTACATATAAACTCAAAAATTGGTGTACAATATATTTTATTTGTCCCACATTGAAAAATAACATAGGTGTGGTGAGTATACTAAATATAAATAGGAAAATTGTCCCACATTGAAAGATAACCATAAGGTGGAGTGATCATATGATTATAAATAAGAGTAATTCTTGGAACAAAGGAATTATGTTATTTGTCCCACATTGAAAAAATAATGTAGTTGTTGTGAACATACTACGTACATCGCCACATTGAAAAATAACATAGGTGTGGTGAGTAACAAAGGAATTATGTTATTTGTCCCACATTGAAAAAATAATGTAGTTGTTGTGAACATACTACGTACAAATAACAGAATTGTCCTACATCGAAATATAAACATTAAAAAGAACTACATATAAGCTCAAAAAATGTATACTAAATATAAATAGGAAAACTGTCCCATATTGAAAGATAACCATAAGGTGGTGACTATCAAAACATCAATTGCATTTTTTTAACATATCAAATGATTGAGACGGGGAACTATCAAAACATCATTATGAAATGATTGAGATGGGAGTATCAAAACAGCGAATGAGTTGAATGTTCGCCCAAAAAAATCCATAACAATTAGAGGTGAGTCAATTTTTATAACCCGTGCAACGCACGGGCATGAAATCTAGTACTCACTGTAGAATACTCACTATATAGTTTCATTAAGTTTCTTGATATTGAGCTAGTTTTATGCATTAAAAGGTCTTATATAATATTTTGTGTTTGAGAAATTTCGAGTGTCAATGTGTTATAGAAATTAAAACAAGAGTATTTGTAAGTGGTAAGAACTCTCTAATCCCAACTATGAAGTTGGAGGTTCGACTCTCATCTGTGATATAGGCCCTGTTCTTTTGGACTGAAACTGTCTGAACTGAACTGAACTGAACTTAATGGAGCTGAACTGAACTGAACTGAACTTATTGGAGCTGAACTGAACTGAAGTAAGAGTTAATTTGTGAAGAGAAGAGCTGAACTGAACTGAATGAGCTGAACTGAACTGAACTGAACTGAATCGAGCTGAACTGAACTGAAGTGAGCTGAAATTAAGTCCAAAAGAACAGGGCCATAGTACGCTTAGTCGCTTACTTGAACTACAGAAAAAAAAATGTATCACAGGAATTGTAGGCATGAGATGGGTTATTTGTGGGTCATTTTGTGTTTTAGAATTAAATTTAAATTTATGACTTATATTTTCATGATTCCTTTAATATTGTATAATAACACGAGAAAATGAAAATAATTACCAACAAGATGATCTTGATTATCGAATAATTACTCCCTTCAATTCACACCAAAATCCCCATTTGCTTTTGGGTGATCTTTGAGGCAACAATTTGACCGTAATTTTCTTTTCAAAAAAAAAAAAAATTGTGAAAAAATTTTGATAACAGAACTAAATATGTGAGTTTTATTTTTCAAAGATATATTTTGAGTAAATTAACGGTTAAACTTTTCTAAGTTTGACCTTTAAAAAACAATTGGGAAGTTTAGTTGGACGGATTGGAAGCTTAGGTTTAGTGATTCAGGAGTTGGTTCAATGGTCCGAGAGGTTCACCCGTTTCAGTATTTCACGTTCTGTGCCCAAGTGGAACACAGGAACACCATGGAGCCTGGATTGTTCATGTATGTGTTACATGTCTTTTGCCTACATGCTTTATATGGCCCAAATATGTGCCCTCGAGCCAGTGGCGGACCCAGGAATTTTGTTCAAGAGGGGCACTGAAAAAAATTTCGATACATTATTTTTAATGGGAAGACCCTTTTCCACGGGAACAATAGACTAAAACACTGAAAATATAAGCTATATACCAAAAGTACCCTGTTAGATGTGCGACAAAATTCTTTAACTTGGGCCCACAAGACAGCAAGTGGGGGTAAGGTGCATAAAACTCCCGTGGCTCCATACATTCTGGCCGTGGATTTATGGATACCCTATTTTTACACAAATTCTCATTTGTGACGGACACTATCCGTCACAAATGAGTGACGGATACCATATCCTCTCACAAAATACCCATCAAGGGTGAGTGGAGAAGCACATAGGGGGTGCCCACCTTGTCCCCTCTACCCATTTCCTCTCACAAAATACTCGTTACAAGATCCGACCCGTCGCAAGCAAGACCTATTCCTATTTTTATACATAAGAATATTTTAATATTTTGATTTTTTTTCTCTAAACTAATGTCGTAGAAAGTAAAAAAAAAAAATGACAAATTAATCGATTAGATTGATATTTTTTCTAATAAATAATGTTTTAAGTCGATTTTTTTCTCCAAAATACAGTAGATTTTATTATATTTATACTTTGTAATAGTAATTGATGATAACTTCCCTTGTTATAGGATATACTCCGTATATATTACATTCTAATACTTACATAAACAATAAATACAAGTGGTTCAATGGTTTGTATAGATGGTTTATCTTGAGGTCAAGAGTTCAAATCATGTTGTTGACAATTTTTTAACTAAATTAAAAAGAACAATGAAAGACATCGGCTGATGAATAACAAAAAAGTTAGTTAACTAAAAATGCATTGAGCGAGAATCGAACCTTGGTACCTCTTATGTGCAATAATACATCTTTACCAACTGAGCTACTATAACATTCTCTTTAGTTCCTATACTAATATATATTTCATTCTAAAACTTCATGGGGGGCACCTGCCCCCCCGGACCCCCTAGATCCGCCCCTGCCTCGAGCGACATGTATTTTAACTAAAAATGTTATGAACTGTTAGCTTAATTGGTAGGAGGTCTTTTCGCTAATTGTATAAGAGCAAGGATTCGAATATGTAATTGAGGTGTGACAATGATGAAAAAAGCATAATTAATATATTTATAATTTTAGATCATGTACAACCATAAAATGTTAAAATATTTGAATATGTAATGTTGAGCTAACTTAGGAGTTAGTATGAGAATAATTATTAGGAAAATAATATAGCATAAATGAATTAGAGAATTGAAGAGAATAGGTGTGGTGAAAGGCAGAAAAGTGACAGTGAAAGAAATTTATTTTTGAAGTATGGTTTTTTTACTCAATTCAGTATATTTTGCCCACTATTTTCCGTTATGTTACCCTTAGCTGAAAACATTCACCAAACGGTTTCTCTCAAATTCCGTCACCTAAAGCTCTCGAATCAACCAAAATTTCTTCAATAATTTGAATGTATAACAAGTATTTGAATCCTTAAAGGCAAATTATTAAACAGAGTGGTGTTTCTTTTTATTTCTTTTTGAAATTTATTTCATTGTGAATTTTGGGTGTTTGTTAGGGTTTAAGTTTGTCCTTGGTTGGTTTTTAGGGTGGCGCTGGTAGCGGGTGGGCGATTGGCCAGTAAAGATGCGGAAGTCCGGTGGCTGAATCAGGAGGGACGTGCGGCGGACAAAGGGCGGCATTGTGGTGGGTATTGGTGGAAGGGGTGGTGGAGCAACGACCTATGGAAGGAGGGGATGTGGTGGTGGAAGGGGCGGTAGAGATGGTCAGTAGTAGGTGGTCGTCAGGGTCGGTTGTCGGGGTCGGTTGTCGGGGGCAGGGTGGTTGGTGGGTGGGTGGGTGGTTAAGGGCGGTGGAAGCCTGCAAGTTGTAGCCCGTTGTCTTGAGTTTTCTCTTTTTTTTTTTGTCAATGTAATACAATACACAGAAGAATAAACGAGAGGCGCAGTATCATAAAAGTTGTATTATAATGAGTAAAAAGCGTACTGTGAAAATCAATCCCTATAACAACTACAATACTCTACTTTATATACAAGAGTTAGTCCTAAATCAAAGTCTAGAATCATGCTTATGATTGCTAAATAAAAGGAATGAATAGAACTAATAGAGTATATAGAGTCAATTTACAGGATATTGGTAACAATTAGTAACAAAAAGACAACATTTGTTATTCTTTCCTTGATTGAGAGATTGAGTGATTTTTTTCCTTAGCATTCCCCGTACAATGGACTGTCCATTGAAAAGTCCGATCTTGGATAGACTAGTTATAAACCAAGGATGAGGAAGAGGTTTAGTGAGTGCATCAGCGAGTTGATTATCACCGCTAATATGAGCAACTTGAAGGGAGCCTTCTTGTACCTTTTCACGCACAAAATGGAAAGCAAGCGTAACATGTATCATGTGGGAGCTAGTGAAAGACGGGATTGGCAGACTAGTGAGTGTTGCTTAAATTGTCACAATAAACGGTTGGCGGGGAGGTGAATCACAGGCCAAGCTCGATTAGTAACGATTTGACTCAGATGATTTCAGATGTAGTATTGGCGACGACTCAAAATTTAGCCTCAGTAGACGATCGAGCAAGTGTCTTTTGTTTCTTTGATGCTTAAGCAATCGGGTTCTTACCAAGATAGATAAGATAGCCAGAGGTAGAGATAAGCAATCGGGTTCTTACCAAGATAGATAAGATAATCGGGTTCTTACCAAGATAGATAAGCAATCGGGTTCTTACCCTGTTCTTTCGGACTTATTTTCAGCTCATTTCAGTTCAGTTCAGCTCTATTCAGTTCAGTTCAGTTCAGTTCAGCTCAGTTCAGTTCAGTTCAGCTCCATTCAGTTCAGTTCAGTTCAGTTCAGTTCAGTTCAGCTCAGCTTCATTCAGTTCAGCCCGTTTGATTATTTATTAGGGTTAATTGACAGGAATAATCCAAACTATTGACCATCTTCCCGTAATAATCCGAACTTCACTTTAACTCAGAATAAACCGCACTAATGCCCAGCTCTTCTCATACTGCACTTGGGCTATTTTTAACCTATAAAATTCGGTAAAGTATCAGGTAACCCCATTTTTTCTACTAATCCCTCCATTAACAACCTTAATACCAATTTTCCTAAAAGAAAAAAAAATTAAAAAAAATCTACCAATCTATCATCACCAATCTTCCGATATCTCCTGCTTACTACAGTACAAATTTAGAGATCAACAATTCCATCATTCAAAGTTTCAAACCCAGAATTTGTTTCTCCAATTTCTATTAAAAATCATAAAACTCTCCATTTACAAACTAAAATCAAGGGAAAAAGAGCCCCTGATAGACTAATTAGGGAATACATATCAAAATAGTGTTGTTTCAACCAATCTTCATCACCCTTAATCAAAGGGTATCTCAATCTGCTCTTAACCCTCCGTCGGACTTCATTTTCACTCAGCCTTACAATGATCTCAGGCGATCTCAGGCCTTTTCAAAATCAAAGAGTACACGACATCTCCACCTCTCATCCGTCCTAAAAAAGAAGCAGCATCAATATGACCAATCTACCCCTCTGGTCAAGTGAGTCCGGTCGGGTTCTCGGATGAGTTCATCTTGTTATTGGGATGTGGCGAAGGTGCCATGAGGATGGAGGCATTGGTGGTTGCGCCTGAGACGGGTGCAAAGAGGAAGAAGGGAGGTGCGACTGTGCGAGTGATGGTGAGGATTGGACTTCGGAGGTGTGGCTAATGGTGCGAAAGTACTTGCGGTGATACTTGGGTGGTTCGGTGGTGTGGGGCGGTGAAGTGGGACGAACGTATGGTAATTTTGGGTGTGCGATTCAGAGAGGTTAATGTAATTAGAGGTTTAATGTTTTTAGAATTTTTTCTAATTAAGGGTGACTTGACAAACAGGTACCAAGTTACCGAGTGCGTTATAAGAAGATATAGTTAATAGTATGGTTTATTCTGAGATTAAATGAAGTTGGGATTATTATGAGAAGGTCACCTATAGTTTGGATTATTCATGTCAATTAACCCTATTTATTATTATTATTATTATTATTATTATTATTATTATTATTATTATTATTATTATTATTATTATTATTATTATTATTGTTGTTGTTGTTGTTGATTTATTATTAATTAATCATCTTTATCATTGTTATTATAATGAATATTATTGTTATTAAAATTAATAATATTGATATTAATATAATTACTAATATTATTATTAATATAAATACTACTCCCTCCTATTTTCTATTTTGTTCCCCTTTCCCTTTTCATCTACTTTTCTCTTTATTCCCTCTTTCCTTTTTTGGACAACTTTGTGTGGTCCAAAATCAATTTTATGTGGGGTCATGTGTATTGTGTGGTTCATATTGATTCCCTTATTTCTTGTGCCAAAAAGAAAGGGGAACAAAATAGAAAATAGGAGGGAGTAAAATTAATTAATTAATAATAATGTAATAAATAAGATTTTTTACTATTAATTTTAATATTTTAATTTTAGTATTATTAATAATATTGTTATTGTTAATATTATTATTTTATTATTTTATTAATAATACGTAATTGGTTTTTATATACGAATATACACTTTTTCATAAATGTTCCATTTTGTTCCCTTTTCACTTAAAATCAACCAAATAAACTCTTCAATCAACATTTTTCTGAAACTTAATCTAATTGCTAAAATGACTTAAAAGATTCATTCTAATTTACCAATTAATAAAGTAATTAATTTACTTGTTTATTAACTATTAATATTATTTGTTGAGTTTTAATTAATCAATCAAGTTTTATTTGTTTGTTAAAGATGAAATTAGAGTTTGTTGATTTTTATTTATTTAATTAATTAAATCAAGATTGATGGTGGTTCGTGGTGGCTATCTAATCACTCAAGTTAGGATGATACGCGGACTAGGCTTTGAACACCAATCTAGCAAATCACTGCTACATTCTTGCACCTAATTAGGATTGATGTGAATTTGTAGTTCCTGGTGGCTACCCAACTAGTCATTAAAT
>JAGPOY010005775.1:5316-16085 GCA_018983105.1 Silene uniflora
TAAAGGAAATGTTTATAACAATATGTAAAACTAATCTAAACTAAACTACACTAAAACTAAACTAAGAGAATTATGAGAGAATTGTGTAAAAAGATGATGTCCAAAAGGTCGTATGCTCCCTCCTATTTATAGTGGATAGGAGGTGTAACGTAAATAAGAGAGGAAAGGCCAAGAGGTGCATAGAGGTCGGCCGTCCCGATCGGGTTTGATGGTCCCGATCGGGACCGTAACATTCCGGGTGTTTTGTGTTAATTACTCTCTTAATTGCTTGGGCATCCAACGGTCATGTTAATTGCCTTCTTAAATCACCCGGGTAAATGCCCTTTAATCCTTGCTTATCTCCACATATGGAATCCTTAATCTCCTTAACTCCCCTTGACATTATAATATGGGATTGACTTCATTTTTGTATAATGTTGTAATATTGGTCCATCCATAATATAAATGTCAATGCTTCATTATTTCCATGCTTGCTTGACTCTAGAGTTGGGCTTGACTTCATGTTGCATTTTCTTTATTAATCCAACAATAAAACCATGCAAAATCTATGCAAGCTTCAACACTTAGCCCAATTCTTGCTCTTGACTTAGCCTTGCTTCTAATTTGCTCAATTTGTTGTAGTATTTAGCACCTTTGTACTTATTTCCTACAAAACATGTCAATATTGCAAAAGAAGCTAGAAACACAAATATTAGCCCAAAATCACTAAGATAAGTGCATAAAAGGATGTAAAACAAGAGCTAACAAAGGGGTAAAAGTCTATATAAATTGCACTTATCAAGTACACGCTCGGCATCCCCAGCCTGCTCGTAAACTTCTGTCAAATCCGATAACACTCCAGCTGGTAACTTCTCTATCACCTTGAAGTGCGGCCCCTTCTCGAAGCAAATAGCCAGACTCAACTGGCTTATCTATGTATCTGCAGCATATCGGGATAACTCATTGAACTTATGATAGTAGTCAGCCACTATCATCTCTTCCATCATCACGAACGAATCGAACTTAGCTCTTAATTTGTTGCAGATGTGCTCCAGTACAAAGCGCTTCCTCATCGCCGATTTGAAGGCAGACCATGGGACAGCGTCCATACCCTTGCTCTGATAGTATTCCTTAACATTCTCCTTGACACTCTTCCACCAAGTTCCACCTTCGTCCCTCAAGTAGAACGCAGCATGTTCCATTTGTAGCTCCTCCGGACATCTAACAACTTCCAGCAAGTTTTCCATCTCATAGTGCTAGTTGTCAAGCAGCTTGGGCTCACCAGTACCCTCAAAAGTAGTGGGATGGAAGCGAGAGATCGTGGTGCTCATCTTAGATGCATCCACCACGCCACCCGGTTCCTTTGCTATCCTCTTAATGACGTTGGTAAGACCCTTATTCTGCTTAATCAACCTAGCTATCTCATCCAAGCTCATATCGGCGGCTTGTACATGAGCAGCTGATCTCTTTGGCGGCATTTTGAGCTGATAGGGGTAAACAAAATAAACGTAAGCATTAACCTACAGCTCAAAATACAATCACATCCGCCCAAAGAGTAACTCGGTCGAGTTGTTGACCAACTCGGTCGAGTTAGCTAACTCGATCGACTAAGATTTTTACTCGGCCGAGTTAACATACATCAGTAGCTTTCCAGAAAGGTACCCCACAAACAGCTCGGTCGAATTCCTTGTGCTCTCGGCCGAGTCAGCCTTACGTGGTCGAGTCGCTCCTTAATTTGGTCGAGTGCACTAGTTCCAAAAGCTACAGTTCATGTCACATCTACCCTACTCGCTCGAGTGGCAGGTAACTCGGTCGAGTTGCCTCTACTCGGTGGAGTTATTGCTCCGCTCGGTCAAGTCATGCTGTTTCGAACTACCCCTCTTACTTTACATCATATATCAGTGTCTTTTCCTTATTCGCATATTCATATGGTGCCAAAAGCCATATAGTAAAGACATAAATCATGCTCATACCATACATGTAATTCATATTTTCTAATCAATCACATGCTTCTATTTGATTCATTCCAATAATTATCAACATGCTCAAATTGCAAATAAATCATGCCATCACGTCGTCATTCATCGTTATGCATGTTTGCATACTGCCCTTCAATCTTTCTCAATACTCATGCATCATCTTTCTCGTGCACATTCATGTCAAAACATAAACAACCATGACACAACACATAGACGATCCCCTTACGCATCCCCGTAGTGATCGGTTCTAAGTTGTACGGGCAAGGTGCGGCCTTAGGACGTCTCCCAAGCGCTTGCGGTAGCTCCTAACAACTTTTCCCCAGGTTCGTTTTAATTAGACACCCTATGTTCATTTTGTTCATTAGTTAGGTTCCAAAATCGTTCGCTCTGATACCACTTTGTAACACCCCCATGTACCAAGGCCCCTTACCAGGGACTGCCCTAGCATATAAGGATGCTACCATCTCGGTTGCCCGAGGTGGTGAACATCAAAATGTAACAACAAGGACAATTTATTAAAGATAAAACTGCGTTTAAAAGATTAAAACGTTCAAAACTGTCTTAAACCAACTGTGAAAGCAAAAACAACTGTCGCGGCAAAAATTGTAAAGGCTACGCGGTAGCTATATAACTGTGTAGCTAGACTCAGCGGTATCCCCTCCATCCGACGTCAGCATCATAACTAATCCTGCTAAATAGCTGCTCACCATTCCCCAATGGATCAAAGTAGGTCCAAAGACATCAACAACGGGGTCAGTAATCATAAACTCAGCCATATCCGTAAAGAACAGCAATAACAACAACAACATCGGAATAACAATCTTCTACTTTATAATCTCATGAGGCAGGTACCCATCGCAACAAGTACCCTACAGCCAGTGACACGGCCTCGTTACCACAGCCACTCATCGCAACAACTGAAACCCAGGTCATAAATGTGCACATCCTCCTTGTGATCGGAGTCACAAGGAGAGATCAAGGGCGTGAAACGATCTCCCAACCATGGCAACACTCAACCGGAACATATATACAATTCATCAATGGTAATACTCATATCATGCTATCAATCATATAATCCAATGTCAACAATCAATCAACATCGTCACACATATGAAAACTGAGTAGGGAAACCCCACCTGGTAGCAATTTCCGCAACAACCGCAATCAAAGCAGCTAGTAGGGCTCTTCTATGAAATCACCACCTAATACTTATAAATCATATAATCAATCGATGCCCTAATGCCTTATTCGTAATTCTATTGAATTACGATACAATCAATGAATAACAATATGTAGATCTAGACATAATACTTACAAAGATGATGAAGGCGAGAAGGCGTAAATCTGAGATGACCTTATCTAAGAGATGATTAAGGGTGATTAGGGTTTGTGAAATGTTTTTAGACTGCTTAACGTAAGAATGAAAGTGACATTCTCTTTATATATCAATTAATCACCCTAACCAAATCCTAACTGGATTCACGTCTCTCGACACTTGACTCGGCGGAGCTACAGTGTCACTCGGCCGAGTAAACCTAACTCAGTCGAGCTACTTTGTACTTGGTTGAGTACTCGCTAGGCAGAAGCCTCCCAGTTCTGACCTCGGGGCTAACTCGGACGAGTTACCCTATCCATAAATCAGGGTATTACTGTCACACCCCCATATACCAAGGCCCCTCACCAGGGACTACCCTAGCATATAAGGATGTTACCATCTCGGTTGCACGAGGTAGTGAACATCATAAGTAACAATAGAGGACAATTTATTTAAATAAAAGATACGTTTAAAAGGTTACATCGTCAAACTGTCTCAAACCAAAACCGAAAACAAAACAACTGTCTAACAACTGAAACTGAAACTAAGCGGAAGCTACAATTGTAGAGCTAGACTCGGCTGTGTCCCCTCTATCCGATTCCATCAACAAGATCGCCTGCTACAAGCTGCTCACCACCCCCGATGGATCACAGCAGGTTAAAGACAACAGGGGTTAGCAACCATTACAAGTCATATACCGATGCAACGTAAATAACAACAACAACAGCGGAAGTCGATCAATCATTCTCAATCCCTTCACTCAGATACCCATCACAACAGGTACCCATCAGCTAGTGACATAACCTCGTCACCGCAGCCACTCATCGCAACAAGTGAAAACCCTAGGTTCATTAATGTGCACATCCTCCTTGTGTTGGGAGTCACAAGGAGCAATCAAAGGGCGTGGACCATCTCCCAACAATGAACTCACTTAGCCGGAACCGTTATTCAGCCGGAACAATCATACAATACAATTGATACCAGTAATCATGTCATACTATCAATCATGCAACTAGTATCTGCAGTTAATCAACACAACATCGTCTCAAATGAATTAGTGAGTACGGAAACCCTGCCTGATAGCAAATCCGCACAAGCACAAGGAAGCAATCGGCTAAAAGGGCTCCTCTACGAAATCACAACCTAATACATACAATCAATCAATCATACAGTGCCCTAATCATGTTTTTACGTAAACTTATTGATTCAACCATAATTACAAAATATAAGATGTTGATCTAGCAATACTTACGAGATAGCGACGGCGAAAGGCGAAGATCCGGATTCTCTCTTGACTCGGAAGTAATTAGGAATGGTTTAGGGTTTTGTGAAAGCAGTAAACGTAAAGTTGTATCTGATGAAGTCACTTGTTCTTTTATAATAACAAACCATTCCTAATTAATTCAAGTCGGTCCGCCTAACCCGTCCGACATACTCGGCCGAGTAATCGATACTCGGCCGAGTGTTCCTGTACTCGGTCGAGTAAACACTCGGCAGACCTTCTGCCAAATAAGTCAGAACGTCTACTCGACCGAGTAGACACTATTCGGCCGAGTAGACCCTTAGCAGGAAACGGTGTATTACAATTACAGTGTTGGTGTTGGTGGGGAAGAGGGGGAGTACTGAGGAGCAGCAGGCGCGTGTGGGGTGGGGAGAAGCGGCGGTGCTGATGGTGGTCGATCAGGGGATAGGCGACGGTACGGGAGGGGGTGGTAGAGGTTGTCGGCGATATGGTTGTGGCGAGGTAGGCTTTTGTATGGTGGGATAGGTGAGATGAGTGTTTTTACAAAAGAAGGGGAAGGATGTGTCAAATTTAAGAGTTAAATAAAGAGGGAGGAAAAGGTTACCTGATAACGGGTCAAAAAATTGAGTGACTTTGTTATTGGAAGGTATTGTGTATAGGTTGAATTTAATTGGAATTATTAATAGGATAGAGTAATTATTGTAGATCACCAATATGATTGATTATTGTTATCAAATAATCCTTTATGCACTTGGCAAAAACTTATACGTTAAACCCTCCATGGGCTTGCAAAATATAATAAGGAAGAAATTTATCGTAACTTTCAACATAAAACCACGGCTTATGGAACACGAGTAGGCTACAGTCTCAAACGCATCTTGCGGTTCCGGCATGAGTCCTTTCCTTGCATTAGAACTTGTGGTGCTTCATTCTCTAATGGTTGTTCTTCTTTTTACCTTTGTTGTACTTGACCTTGTTCCCTTACCTTGTTTCTCCTTCCGACCTTTGGTTTGAAGTAAACAAAATGGAAAGTGAATTCCATTAACAAACTCCAACAAAAGCCAAAATTACAGGTATTTAGGATTACAAGTGTAAAACAAGTTTACAAAACTAAAGTTGCAGTGTAAACACCAATGACTTAGCCAATTTTAGAAAAAACCCTGAGAAATAACAGATTTCAGGAAATTCAGTGGAATGCAATGAACTTCGGTAAATTACTAAAAATAGCAAATGACCTTGTAAAATCATGAAACTTGGTGACAATTCAGATTAATTAATAAACTAAAACTGTGCCAAATTTCAGGCCCTGGACCAACCTCTAAGTATTTTTAATAAATCGAAGAACAGACCCTGACAGACCCTAATTCTGACAAAATTTAGTTAAGACTTCGAGAATTGTTTTTGTGAGATTTTCTGCAAATTAAAGGGGGATATAATTAAAAAAATAACTTCTAAGCAAGCACAAGAAATTATTCTGATAATTTGGGGTGTCAAAATTCTCCTAACTCAAGCAAGCACAGAGCTAAGATAACCTGACAGACAATGAGGATCAAATACAGTCAAGCAAGCACAGACTGAATCTAAACACTAACCACAGATCCTTAATCACCTTCTAAGCAGGCACAAGAAGATATTAAGTCTGGCTTCTAACTAAGACTCAGCTAAGTTAAAGAAGATTTGATAATTTGAGAGAATTCTCAAGGTTTTCATTTATAAAAGTCTGGACAAAACAGACTAAGACATGGTCCTTATATAGGCCTGCCTTGGCTGCTTGTTTACAAGTTTTGAACCCTAGAATCTCTATCCAAGGGCCATGATTAAAGCTGGAAATAAAGTAGAGTACAAATGGTTTATCTTACAATGGATACAAAGCTAATTAAGGGAAAGCTGAAGCAAACAAAAGAATGACAGGCTGACAATGACATCTTCTGACTTCAAAATTGGCCTGGCTTGGTGAGAGGCTTTACTTGTCTTGATTTCAGATCCTTCCAGGCATCTTAGGTGTTAACTGATGCAAGGAAAATTCAGCCAAAAGGTCTCAGTGTTGCCTTTATTTTTTTCTGCTTGGCCAAAAATGGAAAGAAAACTTTATTAGAATTGTCATGTATTGCCACTTGACTTCAGTTGAATTTCTTAGGATATGCAGTGCTGGCTCTTGTGGCTCCTTGGACTTGTTCTGGACTTAGTTTAGTAGTGTACCGGCTGGCCATGGTGGCTGCTGGGGGTTAGCTTGGGTCTGCTCAGGCTGGCTTGCTGAAAATATGCTGAAATGTGATGTGGCCTGGTTATGGCTATCAGGAAATAGGTTGTGGCTTGTATCTGCTTGGCTGCGGCCGGACATGGATAGGCCATCCATAGTATTATCCAGACCATGGCTCCCTAGGCTTAGGCCATCACTAATATTAGCCTGGGCATGGGTGTCAGGTCCTGCTGCAAAAGTACATGAAAAAGTGTAAAACGATAATATAAAATAAATCTCATCTAAAACTTGACTTCACTTTCGAAACAATAACCTACTAGCTAGACACAATTTGACACTATCAATACATGGACTTTGAGAGTTGAAAGATATCAATTCGTTTAGTTTTCCCTCTAAAAATGAGTGAAAAAGAAAATTGGTTTTCTTTAGGTTTCCAATATTTGTATAGTCGTCTCAAAGGTTGAGAGTGCGAATTGACACCAGTGTGCATACACTAAAGACTCAGTATTTACTTTCTAAAGTTAATTTTTAATTCATCTATACTAGATTTCATGCCCTTGCGTTGCACGGGATATAATAATTGACACCTTTAATTGCTATGGAATTTTTTGCACGAACATTCAACTCATTCGATGTTTTGATACTCCCCATCTCAATCATTTGATAATGTTATAATTCAATTGATGTTTTGATAGTCCCTCGTCTCAATCATTTGATACTGTTAAAAAAATTCAATTGATGTTTTGATATATAGTTCCCCGTCTTGATCATTTGATACTGTTAAAAACAATTCAATTGATATTTTGATAGTCCCCCGTCTCAATCATTTGATACTGTTAAAAAAAATTCAATTGATGTTTTGATAGTCCCCCGTCTCAATCATTATTTGATATTGTTAAAAAAAATTCAATTGATGTTTTGATAGTCCCCGTCTCAATCATTTGATACTATTAGGTCAATTATAATTATGCCTTTTGTTGGATTCATGCAACGCACGTATAAAGTAGATCAGAGATGTCAATGATCAATAAGAAGTTTGAAAACTATAATTTAGATAAATAGGGGAAATTGAATTTACGTGCAATGTATATATATAGGCTTTCATGTATTAAATGCGACGGAGAAGTTTGAAATTTAGTTGACTTTTAATTCGTATAATTTTTGAACTCCGTATTTAATACTCCTCATTGTTGGCATGTGATAGATGTTCTCGATTTTTCCCATTTCAAATATCTATCTGTTGGTTATTAAATTATTACGGTAGTTCTATAATCGCACGAAAAAAAGCTTCCTTTATTAATATAGATAGATATACTCAACGTAAATATGCACTTTATTTTTATATCATATAGTAGAGATATGATACAACTCTTAAAAGCTCTTTAAGACAATAATACTTAACAGACTCAACAAATTTTAGGTTGATATCCAAGTTTTAATGATGCCTCCTATTTATACTCATAGAATCATCCACCTTATGCTAATCTTTTGATGTGGGACAATTCTATTATTTATACGTAGTATATTTATCACACCTATATTATTTTTCAATGTGGGACATATAACATACAATGAATTACACAATTTTAATACGTGCAAATTATATGAAATCTATACTCTAATGATAGCATTTTTTACCACGAATTTAATTATGTAATTTTCATAAATTTTTTAGCGATATTTTTTGTCAAATGAAATGCAAAAGTTTTTAATGTAAAAATTAGAAATATTACTTGAATATAATATAGGAAATATATATTACATACTATAATAATAATTAAAAGATTTTCCAATTTATTTTTTGCACCAAAGATATTTTTTATGAAACTTTCCTAAATTTATTTTTGATGAAGTGGACGCTCTAGAATTGCTTGAAAAAACTCTCTTTTATATATATACTAGATTTAATGCCCGTGCGATGCACGGGCCTATTTGTAATGCCATGTTGTAGTGTTGTGTATAATGTAGTAGCCTCTATTAACAATCAAATTCTATTATTGTAAAACTCTAACTCCATTGTATCTAACATACACCAATGTCTTATAGGAGTAGCTTGATTATCTTCCTAGATTAAAACTTTATCTCATAAATTCAATTGTTAATTTTTTTATTTTGGTGACAAATAAATAATACTTTCTCTGTTCCGGTCATTTGTTTCCTGTTCAATTGTGAGGTGTCTCAGTTAATTATTCTTATTGTTTCCCCTTTTTTTAGGAATATTTTTTATATGCAATTGGTTTCCTAGGGTGTAATAATAAAAATAAAAGAGTCAAAGTTTTCAAAACTACCTAAACTATTTTTTAATGAAAAAATATATATCCAAGCCAACCGTATAAAGGTGTATAGCTAATCAAATACTCTTATCTTTTTATAACTTAAATCATTTTTAATGAAAATATAGCTATATCAAGCCAACTGTATGATAAGTGAACTTTGTATAATGCTCCATCCCTCTCAGACATCTATTTACCTTTTTTTATATTTATGAGAAATTTAGAGGTATTTTAATCAAAAGTGAAAAAATCATTATGATAAAGGGAGTAAATTCTTTTATCGATAAAACTATATATGTAAACTTTATTTACTAACCCTTTTTAAATATAAGGCAATTTATACTCTGCGTGAGTTATATCAAGGCAAAATCAAATTGTTACCAAGCTTATGTAGTCATTACTATACTACCAACAAAACATAGGAGAACTATGTTACCCGAAAAAAGTTGTCTTATCTATGCAATAGGATGTCATTCAGGGCCGGCCCTATGGGCTGTTAGGGTTGGCAAATGACAAGGGCCCAAGTTTAGAAAGGGTCCATTAAAATGAAATTAGAAGTCAAATTAAATTATTACATGTAAAAATTATAATAAGGTAAGTAATCTAGTGGTTTTGCATCTTGTCAAAAGACAAGAGGTCCTGTGTTCTATTCCCCTAACTTCTTCCTACCATTTCTATATTTTTTTTTAAGGAATTCACTACATTGATAGGCCCATTCCCAACCATTTCTATTTTTTTTCTTTCCTTTACTTATATTTTAATGGGTCAATTGATGAATTTAAATAAAATATTTTTTATACTTTTAAAATTTTGTGTGAATTGTGTTCCTCATGGCATAATTTGTCCAAATTATATATTCAGTGGACTCATCTAATAAAGATATACGTAAAATTTGAAATAATTTTGATCTTTTGCGATTTTGTGACAATAAAAGGGTTGAATTATAAGGTACCCTCCTTCCAATTCTCAAAATTCAAATCATTTTTCCTTCTAAATTTTTTAGAATTATTCAAGAATCGACATTATCTAGCTCAAAAGTTTTTGGGCGTCTGTTGTTTTGTTTATTGAATTGTATTAGATAATGACACATGAATTACTTGAACAAAATTTTTGTAATGAGTCAGGGCCCCGTTTTACAATTTTGCCGCCTCACAATGTTTAGGACCGGCCCTGATGTCATTTGACCCGTTTTAATGTTAAGAGGCGTTAAATACTTCTTAGTATATTTTAGCCATATGTTGCATAGGTTATATGCATATTTGACGATGAAGTTTACTTCTCATCACTCGCAAATTGTAATCATAGCCTTCTACATGTCGAAAATTCAGTTCCGTAATCGTTAACAATGGAGATGTCTTCAGACCCTTCGCCATCCTCAATCAATCATCACTGTCGAAAATCAGTTATATGGTCATAAATCTAAGCCTATACAATGAACCCGATATTACACGTTCATCAGTGCTATCTTATAATTTAATTACATTATATGGTGCAGCTCCTTATTCCTTATCGTCCCGAACCTTTGTGTTGATGATTGCTCCCAATGATTCCAATATCACCCCACTACCTATCCTATAAAAAATTAAAATCATCATAGACCGTGGTCATATTAAGCAGTCTACACCTGACTCTGCCTCCCCTGTTCCCCTCACCTCTAACTCTCCAATTCCCCATTCTGAACCTGAACCCGTTAATGCTGCTACCCATACAACCCCCCCTCCTCCCCCTCCACCACACCACGCAACTCGTGCCTCTCATGGGATTTACAAACCCATCGACA
>JAGPOY010005776.1:0-10769 GCA_018983105.1 Silene uniflora
AGGGATTTAGGGGAAAAAAAACAAAAAAAAAGAGATTGGTGCTACTGCGAATCGAACCCTGGTCCCCTGCAGTTTTGTGATTTACCAAAAACCAACTCAACCATAATGGATTAATATGAATTTATACAACCTAATACATACTTAGCCGTTAACCCTTCTTCTTCCTTAGTTATATGGGGCCCCAAAATTTTGGGGGCCCGGTTCATTGGAACCGGTTGAACCGGCTAAAAGCCGGCCCTGACCACTTGTAAGCTGAAGAGACAATTAGACAAGTGAGACTGCATAGATTGGAGGGGAATTAGAAGGCAATATGGCTTGTCTAGAATTAAAGACTCCATAAAATACCATACATATACAAATATTATTAATTATTATTGAGTAGTAATGACGACAAAAATCATTCTTCCATGCATAATAAGTTGTCCTTTCGATTCTTTAAAATTGTTCCATTTAATTAAAATACTCCTCCTCACCAAAGAACCGGATGATGTAGTAACTAGATCTGGTAAAATTGATCTGACTCGATTGACCAGACCCGAATAACCTTACCTGTAACCGATCCGACACGGCGACACCCGAACTCAAGACCTGAGTTTGATCTGAAACCCGAATTGACCCAACCCCACTATAACCCGACCCGAATGTTTATTGTTGCAAACTGATTATTATCGATGAATAATTCGATAATAGTTAACCCGAAAGTGACCAGAGCCCGACCCAAAGTTAACAAATCCGAAATTGACTTGACCCGAACTACCCGACCCTATTGAGCGGTTTGGAGGGTCTAGCAATAACCATCGTGACAAAAAAAAGGATAAAAAGGGTACCTCTTAGCTGTTTAAACATAGGTATTTAACTATTCATAGCACAGTGGGCCGTCACGTAGGATCATACCACTGTGGGCCGTAAGGTAGGATGGTCCAGCTGGATTGGTTAGTGGCGTACCTAGTTAGGCCGAGTTAATTTGGATCAAGAATTTAATCACAGTTTTGATTAGTCTTAAAATTAAAATGGTCCATATTTAAGAGTTGATTTGTCTTAAAATTAAAATGGGCGTGCCTACAAACCATGCTGAGACAAACAAATCATGCTAACTAGGCCGTGCCAACTGCCAATTAGGCCAGTCGGTTGGCCGTCATCTACACCACCATGCCAACCCACGCCTAACCCTTATTTTCTTAAACTTGACCTTACCCGAAATTAAGTAGGGGCCTAAACAACGTCCGTATTTGGACCATATACTCATATTGGAGCATGTTAAATATAACTAGAATTGACAAAACTGATTAGACCTGAATAATCTGATCTGGATCCGAATTGATCCAACCCTTCAATACGATCTGAATGTTTAATATCACATACTGACCATTATCTCTAAACAACTTGATAACAATTTACGCGAAAGATTCGAAACCCGAAAAGACCCCACCTGACCCGAATTTATGCAACCCAAAATGACCGATCCGAGCTAACCCGACCAGATTAACCCATTTACCAAGTTTAAGATTGTTAAGTCACGAACCTGTGACCCATCGACCACCCTTAGCCCCGATCCGGCCCGCTGCCCCAATGAGATCTCAACTAGAGTAGTAGGAAGAATAACCGAATCTAACCAATCTATAGATCAAACAACTAACAACCTCCAACAAACTAAACAAAACTTTCCCAATCACAACTCCAAATTCACCACCACAATTCTCCAATTCACCCAAACCACCACCGAACCATGTCAAACCCACCGAACCCAACCCTCTTGCACCACCTAACCAACCTAGACAAATCCCTAACCACAGCCCTCCACACCCGAACCAAACCCTTAATCCCGCCGATCCTCCTCAAACTCCTTGAACTAACCGGCGACGGTCGCCTATGGTTCCCCTTAATCCTTTCCCTCCTCTACTCCCGCCTCCGCCTTCGCTATCAATCCCTATTCCTTTCCCTCCTCGCCGGCCTCGTAACCGATATTGCCGCAGTCGGTTTGATCAAATACCTGGTCCGCCGGCCCCGGCCTGCTCATAATTCTCACCCCATGGGACCCACATTGGCCGTTGATCGTTTTTCTTTCCCGTCTGGGCACGCGTCGCGGGTTTGTTTTATTGCGGCGTTTGTTGATTTGTGTGGGGAGGAGGGTTTGGGTGGGTGGTGGATTGGTTGGGTTTGGGTTTGGGCGTTGACGACCGCGGTTTCGAGAGTTTTGTTTGGGAGACATTATGTTTTTGATGTTGTTGTTGGCTGTGGTGTTGGTGTTGTTAATGCCTATTTTGTTTATCGCTTTTTTAGGTTCTGAAGTGATCAACTCGCCTCAGCTGATTCTTTACGTTTTGAAAGTTCCTGACTTTCTGTAATGCTCAGCTGATTCTTTACGTTTTGAAAGTTTCTGACTTTCTGTAATGCTGTCTTTGTTTTATGAAATACTCGACTCAGCTGATTCTTTACGTTTTGAAAGTTTCTGACTTTCTGTAATGCTGTCATTGTTTTATGACTTTTTCAATACTCGACTCAGCTGATTCTTTACGTTTTTGAAAGTTTCTGACTTTCTGTAATGCTGGCTTTGTTTTAGGACTAATACTCGACTCAGCTGATTCTTCTTTTCAGGTTCTGAAGTAGGAGTACTCGACTCAAGCTGATTCTTTACATTTTGAAAGTTTCTGTAATACTGTCTTTAACTGATTCTTTGTGTTTGGTTTATCGAGTTACTTTAGATACATATTTTATTTGTTTATCGCTTCTTATGGTTTTGAAATCTCCGTCTAGTTTACCTCCGTTTGTGTATGCATTTTGTGACTATTCTTTGAGCTCCTTTGTAAAGCTATGATATGCTCCGGAATTTGTAACAAGCTCAATCTGAAGTAACTCAGTCTTTTACAAAATGCCTGAGCTTTCGAGTAGCTTCATAGCGGAGATCATCAAATTGCGAGCGAGTTCAAAAGCTTTCTGAAGTAACTCAATATAAGTAAAGTAACTACCGGTTGTTGATATTAACCGGTGTTATAATTCTTTTTGTGTTCAATTTACGTATTCATTGTCTCTGTAGAATTGTTTCAACATTTTGATTACATGCACTGATGCAAGGGCTTTTTTTTAGTTATTTGAAAAGCCTACTGTAAATTTTACAAGGATTCGAATGAGATGTTCTTGCAAAGATGGTTTGCAGTTGCTGTCTAACTGTCTTATATCTTATGCTAAAGCGATACGACCAAAATGAGATAGCTTTGTTGCTATAGCTTGCGATATTGTTTATTTCCGATGCTACTGAGTTGGGTTTGTTAGCTTGTAGTAGAATTAGTAAGTAGTAATGCACTCAGAAATCAACTCGATGTCTTGTACAGTTGTAGCACTGTCAATTGGAAGATCCTCCCGATTTTTATTTGCTGTCATTGGTCGAAGTGTACATGATATGGTCATGCGATCTGGACAGGGGTGAGATTGCTCCCTCAAATTAGCGATATTTGGGTGGGTTGAGTAGTTAGAGATGGAGTGTTTATATAGGGAGAACAGATGGTTGGAAGAGTAAGATATTTTAACAGCTCAGAGCTTCTGAGGGGTGTGTTACAAATACCTACTCGGAGCCACTTACTTTTGCAGACAGGGCTGTTGTAGTATATTCCTATGTGCTGTGTTTTATTTAAGGATCGTAAGTGGGGAGGAGGTTTGGTGCTTGGGGAGCAAATGGAGATCCGGAAACTGTTTGATGGTTCAGGCCTAACGGAAAAGATAGGGAGCGGTTTGGTGTAATATATGTACTGCAATGCTGCATGCTATCCATTATTGGAGGCACATAACTGGACCAAGTTTGAGAATGCGGCCATGTACATATGTACCGGAGATTCTTCATGTTCACAGACAAATTGATAACCATGAATCCATGATGGGGAATGAGAATTATGGACAGGCTAATGAGTTTACATATGTACGGCAGAAGGGGTTTAATAAGCTGAATACCGATGTCATGTCAAGGAAGCCAGAACTGTTGGGGTAGACAGAAGGATTGACTGTTAGACGGTGGCCAATCCTCGCCCTAGGCCCATAGCCCATATCCTACTTACTGATTGACTGTTAAGACGGTGGTGAATACTTCCTCTGTTCCATTCGATTGCATCATTTTTCCAAATATGATCGAGGAATTTTGTAAAAACGTATACATTTTAAATGAAATAGAAGAAGTTTAAAACCAAGAGTTGTAAGGTATCCTGAGCTGATTCAGTTTGATCTCGAGTGTCGGGCAGATAATAATAATTTCATGTTAAATTGGTGAAAAACTGAAGCAATTTAGAAGCTTCAATAATTGTTTATCTCACACTTTAAATAGCTTGATTTGCTGGATACTCCACTTTAATCAATCTTTTGTTACACTCATTCTTAAATCTCATCAATTCTTTACGTTTTATGTCTAACAGACTAATAGTAGTACTACATAATGTTGTGCTTATTGTAAGAGATTAGTACATTTACACCATTTTGATAAAACGGATTAATGACTTATAACAGAAAGTAACAATATAGGCACACTTGTTTTGGTCGGACCCAGGCACAACCCACATGTTAGGCCCCACTTGATGTCCTAGTGTGGCCCCGTCAGCCAGTAATGGCGGAGCCACGATATTCTGTTAAGGGGGCGGACGAAAATTTCAATAAGGGCGAATGAATAGTGACATAAGATAAAGTCAAAGAAAATTCAAGATTTTAACTAAATTTGTGAGATACGGAGTATTCGTTTCCCAACAAGGGGTGAGCCCTCTAGTAGCCCCTTAAATCCGCCATTTGGTCAGGTTCATATCACATGAATGTGAATGTGAATGTGAATGCGAATGCGAATGCGAACCTGAATGTGTAACACTTAGGGGTGCTAACGAGCCGAGCCCGAGCTTGGCCTTGCTCGGCTTGTGCTCGAAAACCAAAACTCGAGCTCGAGCTGATCTCGAGCTTGAAAAAAATGTGCTCGTGATAAAGCTTGCGAGCTTTAGCGCGAGCTCGAGCCAAATTCGAGCCTATATAAAATGGTCTATTTTTTATTTTTTCTTCTTCCGGTAATTCCAATAACAAGAATTGAAGGTTATATGTAAAAATGTTTGGCAAATCAGCGAGACATTTGGTATGTGTGATACAAATATATAATCATGATGAAATATTTTTATAAAATATGAGCAATATCTTATGTAATCATACAAGTTCAAGCCGCTCGCGAGTTTTTCGAGCCGAGCCAGCCTTTGCTCGGCTTGACTCGTTAAGCTCTCGAGCCGAGCCCGAGCCGAGCTCACACGAGCCGAGCTTTGACCGAGCCGATCTCGAGTAGCTCGCGAGCTGTCTCGTCTCATTAACACCCCTAGTAACACTAGTGATTTTTATAGGACATTTTCCATAATACCCGTCTTAAACTTTTAGCGTACTTTAGCGGCCTTGTGGTCAACTTATGGCATTGAGAAATTTTCTTTGTCCTGGTTTTAAAAATTATAACAACAAAAAATCCATTTAAATTATAAAAATCGCGAAATCTCTCAAAATTTGATAATTTTAACCTTGGAAATCAAACGAGGATTAAATAGGAAAATAAATAAATGGAGTTAACAGTAGTCACAGTTCGGAGTATCACGTTACTATGTTTAATTTTCATAATTTACATCTTGTTTTATCTTTTGCCATGTTTCCAAATAATTCGTGTTTATACAAGTAGTATTAACCAAAAGAGGAAAACTTATATGAGACCCGTGATTTTTTCACGGGCTTTAAAACTAGTGACATCATTTAATTTACATCTTATTTTATCTTTTGCCATGTTTCCAAATAATTCGTGTTTATACAAGTAGTATATTAACCAAAAGAGGAAGACAACTACATTGGTGATTACGTTTAGCTCTATCCCAATAGAGCGTGAGTTATATTTAGGTGTCTCAGTCAATTGTTGTACTTAAATATAATATTCTTTCCGTCCCAATTATTTGTATATCTTTACTTGCATGACATTTTCTAATGCATGACGGACGCGTTAGAGGAAGACAAATAGAGCTTGGAGTTATAGTGAGGGCGTGAGGCTAGTCATTACTTATTAGGTCCAATTTTTCAATATCTTCCCATCACTTTATGATGTCTTCATGTTCACTCACCCTTATAAATACGCCTTTAAATTAGATCTTCACCGTTTCAATTTCGCCGAAATCAAATCAAAATTAAATTGAATTTAATATACCTAAAATAGATTCAATTCAGCTGAAGCTGAAATAATTATAGCTAGATCTTATTTAACTTAAATCAGAATATAGACACCATTTTTTGTACTAGGATAAAACGGTTGTTCAATTTAATCATAAAATTTCAATAAAAGTTTTACATATTATATTTTAAATGAAAGTATTTTGAATGTCAGTGGTTCACATCTAATCAATCATATACTGATCAAACTCGAACCTCACTTAATTCGACATAAGCCGATTCAAACACACACCAGCCCCAGCCAGCCAGCCTCAACAACTTAATCGATCAAGACAATTGCACGAAACAAACCTGAACCAAACCATCCCAAAATCAAAATAAACATCCACCCAAATAAACTTAATCCAATCTAAGCTCAATTCAAAACTAAATCAAATAACTCGTCGACCAAATCTACACCACCACTTATCCAACAACTCAATCGATTAAGACAACGACTTGAAACAAACCTGAACCAAACCAATCCAAAATCAAAATAAACATCCACCCAAGTAAGCTCAATCTAATCCATCCTCGACTCAAAACCAATCCGAATAACCCGTTTATCAGATTCTCAAAAAATGAATTCATATTTAAACAAACACCAAACTCCATTTATTCTCCTCTTCTCTTCCTCTCTCATTTCTTCATCACCATTTCCAAAAACTCTCACACTTCCACCATTTTCATCAGATCCCCAAACCTCGCATTCCTTAACCACCTTTCTAATTATAGAATGTACCTCCATTAATCACTCTTAACCTCACATAATCACAAACTCAACAACATTATACAATTTATACAAATAAGATTACGCACCCCAAAAAATGCGGGTTAAAGAAATGCATTCCCTTTGTTGCGTACCCTTAGACGGAGGCGGAAATGGTGCTCCAGCGGTTATTGGGTCACCGGAGCTGGTATTAACCCGACCCGGATCCGATGTTAGTGTTGCCGGTCCGCTTTATAAGTGGACTAATTACGGTAAAGGGTGGAGATCAAGGTGGTTTTTGTTACGTGGCGACGGTGGATTGTCATATACGAAGATTCTCTCGCCACAGAATCTCGAGAGTTTATCGTCTTCGCTTCCTCGTGATGTTACCGTCATTGGTGATCTTACCTCGGCAAGGCTTGTTCGGGTTGATAGCTGTGGTCGTCGTGGTAAAGCCAGTAAAAAAGTTAACAATTCTGTTGTTCACCTTGAGGTAATTGGTGGTAATTATTGTGTAAGACGGTCTTATTACTTTTTAATGAATACGTCTTTTTTTTTGGGGAGGTGGGAGGGGGGATGGGTCCGTTTTTACAATTAGATTTTGTGATGCTACAAATTAAACAAATGCGTATCACAAGATTTTGTTATGTAGGTTCTGTTTCGATTAATCTTTGCCTAAATGAATGAACGAATGAATGAATGACGATATTATTAGTACGAATTGAAGAAATGCATATAATGTGTTCCATTTCTACAATTAGATTTTGTGATGTTATATTGTGTTTCAATTTAATGTATGAATGTTTCCTTTTTGTTAGTCTTACTTAAGACGGAGGTCTTACTGCCTTGAATTAAATTTTGTGATGATGTAATGTGAGTTGTGTTTCAATGAATTTAGTGCCTGTCCTTTGATTGAATATTCCAAGAAATAAATGAGATTTTTGAGCATTTGTTTATGCATTGGAAATATGTGTATGTTGTATCCATGTATTTTTTGAGTAATATATTAGTATTACTTTTATAAAAATGTATGTATATACTCCCTCCCATTCACTATAATCGCCCCATTTGATATGGGCGCGGTACTTAAGGAAAATTATTAAAATAAGAGTAAAAGAGTTGTGTGGGGTTGGTGATAGGAGAGAGGGGTGAATTATTATGAGTTAAATAAGGAATTGTGGGGCCAAAACCTTAAAGAAAATAATACTCCTAAAATAGAAGTAAAAGAGTTTTGTGGGGCTTAGTGGGAGGAGAGAGGGATGAATAAAATAAGAGTAAAACTTACCAAAAAAGGAAACAGGGCAATTACTTGAATAATCCGTTTATGGAAAGTGGGGCAATTATAGTGAATAGGAGGGAGTATAACTGAAAGTGGGTCACAATCAACAGGTGCAAAGCTAGGTGTAGAAATTAGGGGGACCTTTTGGTTTACTAAGTTGTGGGGTCATACACCTCTGTCCCTCACACACACACCCTCACCTAAATTTGTAATCTTTTTCGTTTTTTGTATGAGACCGTTGTATGCGTGCAAGTAGCCATTAACTCGTTTATAAAGTGAGTCCGTTATATGCATACAACAATCTCATTTATAAAGTATGGTATACGGAGTTACTCCATGTGAAGGGAGTCTGTTGTACCGTGTATGCCTACAACGGTCTGATTTGAGCTTTTATGTTATTTTACGATTTGTTCTAAGTTGATGTGTTCATTGATGGGCCAAGAAAAGATAGACAAATTTTGCTGTATTACTAGTACTAGTGACTATTTATTTGACTTGGTGTTGGTACCAGTGGTGTGACATGTTTAACACAGTATTTTCGAAGTTATCTGAGGAGTAAGTTCATCAGGGTTTGATGGGATCTTTTTAATGCAATTGAGCTGCATTACTGTTTTTATATTTATGATACCTGCCAATTTGTCTGATTTATTTAATTTCAGTTTTGTATTTGTGGATATAGAGTAACCCATCAGCTAAATTGCTGCTGTTTATGTGGGTCTTCATCTGTTTGTTTTCTTCACCTTTGGGTTTTGGCTCCAATGTAGCCATGTAGGTCCATTTTAGTAAGACAGCTTAGTTTCGGTTTAAGACAAGGTTATGTTGTCATCTTTAAAGTTATTGTGGGATTTGTAGTTACGCGTATGGTTTGTTTTGTGCACCGACTTGTTATGTTACTCTGATTGGTCATGCTACATTGCGTATGACATTATGACAGTTGTATACCTTCATTGTAAGATAAATAAAACATGATAACCTTGCATAATATAGGAGTATGACACTAAGACACGTACCTCTGTCGGATTCTTCTAAGCTTTACGTAAACTGGTCAAGTTTTAGAGAAGGTTTCGGTTTTGCCATTCTGGTTAGGTCCACTTATCTACCATTGGTTTGAACTTCTTATGTGTACTTCAGTAGTTCAGTATGTTCAAAGCTGCTTGAATCGAGTTACGGAAAACATGTGTCTGATAGATATGGAGAATTCTGTACTGAAGTGGTTGAGAGTTGAGACATTTAACTCTAAAGATTATTTCCAAGGGTAGTGTTTTTTTTACGGGTGAAAGCATGCATAATTCCCTTATAGCTTGCACGTTGATGCGCACACGTCAAAAAACATGTTACAGAAACTATGGAACATGTCCTTTTTTTATCTTCACAGACAACTAGACCACTCCTAAATAGCCAAATGCCAGAAATCCAAGATAAGATTAGATTCATGGGGGGAAACAGAAAACAAAGGTGGGATATCTGGGATAAGAAACATTATTCGCGGTGAAAATAATGCGTGAGTTCTCACTTTTATCTCCAACTGTGTCTAGACTGTCAGATCTCAACCTTCTTCTGATGACTGCATGCTCTGCTTAGCTTTAACTTATGAACGTGGATTGCGATTGCCAGTAGAAAGTTGTTCATTACTGATTTTCTACAAGTAAAAGCGGATGTCTATAAATAGGTTTCTGTACTCCATCTTTTTACATTTTGAAATTATTATTGTTGAAACCTTATCTACCTATCGGTAGTTATAAGTTGTGGGGTATGTGAGTTTATATTTGATGACCGTGTAAGTTTAATTTTAAAATACAATTTCATCAGGTGTCAACGTTTCGAGGAAGCAAGTCTGACAATAAGAGGTTTTACATCTTTACAGCTACAAAGACCCTTCATCTTAGAAGTAATTCAAAGCATGAAAGAGAGTTGTGGTTGAAAGCTTTAGCCGCAACAAGAAGTCTTTACACCACAAGAGGGTTAAATGATAACTTCACTGTTTCGCCTAGCAGTATCTCTATTTCGACAGAAAGACTAAAGAAGCGGTTGCTTGATGATGGAGCCAATGAGGTGCTTTTAAATGACTGTGAGCAGATTATGCTTTCAGAATTTACAGAAATACAAGGACAAGTAAAGGTTCTTTGTGAGGAAAGAACCAGATTGCTTGACACATTAAGGCAATTAGAGGTATTTTTACCTTGCTTTGCTCTACTGACCTTAGTTTTATTTCTTTTGGGTTCGACAACTGATTTACTAATGTATGCGCAGGCATCAAATACCGAAATTGAAGTCCCAGGAATTAATGGCGCTGAGTATCCCTTAACAAAGCAGGAGTACGCTCGTGGACAACGTGCAAAATATAGTGGTATTTAATAGGGCAGAGTATGGATCGGATATCCGATCCAAAACCAACTTCGGATCGGATATCCATATCCGAAACTCACAAATTTCATTATCCAATAACTGATCCGAAACCTTCGGATATCCGATTTTTAGTATCCGCAAATTTCGGATCGGATATCCAAATATCCGTTATTTGATCCGATTTCAAGACTATTACTGTTTTTGTATTTTTCTTTATCTTAGAAATCGATTTTCAATATAGACTTTTTA
>JAGPOY010005777.1:0-12913 GCA_018983105.1 Silene uniflora
CCCCAGGGTGGTCGACACAGACCCAGTAACGTCCCTATATCCACCACGACCCACGACGCTCAAAGGGAAAGGCGTTACAACAGAACGAACAGAGAACACAAGGAACGAAGCAAGGCCGCGTCTTACCTGATTCAGACGGCTGTACCACCACCAGCGCTGCCGTGAACCACCGTCGTCTAGCCTTATCGCGCTCCCTGATGTGTCGTCTCCCTCAATGCTCCCTCGTCTCCCTTAGATTGGGCATGTGTATCGTGGTGTGCGTCGAAAATGGGGGTGACGGTAGGCTAGGGTTTGTGATATGAGATATTGGATGATCGGGTAGGCTAAATGGTGAAACGGGTTGATGGGTGTGGTAAATGGGTAATTGGATGATTGGGTAATTGGATATATGGGTTCAACATACCCCAACTCGATCCATGCCCCTAAAGCAACCCGACTCAATAATATGCGATATAAACCCGACTTAATAATAACTTACAATATAACTCGACTTAATAAAGTTTACGAAACGAACTAATATATATAATAACTAATAATAATTCCGCGTAATCAATTATAAAATACGGGGTATTACACTTTAAGAGAGAATTTTTGCGAGATTTGAGTAATAAAGTTGGTGATGTGAGTTTTGTTCGGTCCGGTTACGATAATATCGTCAACATAAATTAAAACAAATAAGGTTGTGTAAATGGTGTTAAAAATAAAAAGTGACAGGTCGGATAGGGAATTTCGAAAACCTGAAGTAAGGAGGTAGTTCTTTAACTCGGTGTACCACGCTCGTGGCGCTTGTTTGAGGCCATAAATGGCCTTGTTAAGTCTGCAAACATAAGAAGGGTTAGTAGAGTCCACGAAACCAGCCGGTTGGTTCATAAACACTGACTCCGAGAGACGACCCTGCAAAAAGGCATTGTTAATATCGATTTGGTGTAAATGCCACTTATTCGTGACAGCAAGGGTTAGAATTAATCGAATTGTAGTCGGTTTGATAACTGGACTAAACGTTTCCGAATAGTCAATCCCGGGACGTTGATGGAAGCCCTTAGCAACAAGGCGAGCCTTGTGTTGCTTGAGGCTACCGTCGGGGTTATATTTAATGCGATATACCCATTTGCAACCAACAACATTAGGGGCTTGATGAGGTGGGACGAGAGTCCAAGTTTGGTTTCGGGTTAGGGCCTCAAACTCGTCAGTCATGGCTTGGCGCCATTCCGGGTGAAGGAGGGCTTGCTTGGTTGTAGTGGGTGTGGTATGGGTAAGGGAGAGTGTGGCAGCGTTGGCGGTTTTGTTCGTTTTAAAGTATTTAAGATTAGGTTTGATAATGTTATTAGAGAGGCGGGTTCGGTGAATGGGTGGAGGAGGTGGAGGAGGTGGGGGCGAGAGGGATGTGGCAGAGGTCGAGGTAGAGGAAGGCGAGGTGGTGGATGTCGAGGTAGAGGTTGGCGAAGTGGTGGATGTCGAGGCAGGGATTGAGGAAGTGTGGGATTGTGAGGCAGTGGTGGTAGGGTTTGGTGTGAGAGGTTGAGCAGGCTTATCCATCGGTGGGAGAAGAGGTATGGTGTGGGTGCACCACTGACTTGGGGTGTGTAGTGGGGCAAGGGTGGTCTTTGAGAGAGCAAGGTAAGGAAATTCCAGCTCGACAAAACGGACATGGCGCGAAGTGTAGAGTCGATTGGTTGTAGGGTTAAGGCAAAGATAAGCACTTTGGGTGGTGGAATACCCGACAAAAATGCAGGGGGCCGATTTGGGTTCAAGTTTGTGATTTGTGTAAGGTTTTAACCATGGGTAGCAAAGACATCCAAAAGGACGTAATTTCTGATAGTTAGGGTGTTGACCGAAGAGGAGTTTGTAGGGCGATTGATTGGAGAGTGTTTGGGAGGTAAGACGATTTATGAGGTAGGCGGCAGTGGAGAACGTATAAGGCCAATATTTGGTCGGCATTTGGGCTTGAGTGAGCAAGGCTAGGCCGGTTTCAACAATGTGACGATGACGACGCTCCGCGAACCCATTGTGTTTGGGAGTATGTGGTGGTGATGTAAGGTGGGTGATGCCATTATCGAGAATATTGGGGTTGAATTTAACGTATTCACCGCCATTATCCGAATAAAATTGACGGATAGGACGGTTGAAATATTTTTCTATAATAGCTTTAAATCGGTGAAATGTGATAGCGGTGTCGGATTTATTTTTTAACGGGTATAACCAAAAATAATGGGTGAAATGATCGACGAATATAACATAGTATTTGTAGGAATCATCGGACATTATTGGCGATGTCCATACATCGGAGTATACTAAATCGAATGGTGCTTGAGACGTGAGAGTAGAAATGGAAAAGGGCAACTTGTGGCTTTTGTTGATTAAGCAAGAATTACAATACGATAAATCTGAAATATTGAAATTAAAGCTAGAATTTAACAAACGTAAGGTGGAATTGGAAGGGTGTCCTAAACGAGTTTGCCACAAAATACTCGAGGATTTATTGGCTACGAGGGCTTGAGGTGGCTTGGTGGAGGGATTACATTGGTACGATCCATCAACAAATGATCCTTCAAGCAGAGTTTCCCCCGTCTTGATTTCCTTAAAACAAAAAGAGGTAGAGGAAAATAAGGCATAAGCATGGTTATCATTGCAAAATTGCGAGACAGAAATTAATGGTCGAGAAATTTTAGGAACTAAAAGAACATTGGTAAAACGTAAAATATGAGTAGAGGTAGGGATAGAGAAAGAACCAAGATGCGAGATAGGCAAAGACGATCCATCACCAATCACAAGGTCGTCTGGTCCATCATAAGGGGTGTGGAAGGCAAGTGTGTTAAGATCATTTTGGATATGGTGAGAGGCCCCACTATCAATGAGATAGGAGGTGGAGGAGCCAGTCGAGGTGGTGGTGGTGTGGGCAGTGGGGCGTGGTTGTCGAGTAGGTGGTGGAGGGAACACGACATTGGGATAGTCCTTTTTGAAGTCGGGACAATAGCTAATGACGTGGCCCGAGGCTCGACAGTATTGGCAGCGGCCTCTAAATTGGTTGGGAGTCGAATTGGTAGTGGGTTGATTACGGTTTTGGTAATTGGGTTGATAGGTGTGCTGGTGTTGGTGAGAGTGACACGGCTGGTTGGCGGTATTAGAGGAGTTTTGGCGTGAGTTGTTGTTGTGATAAGGGCGAGTGTAGGCAGCATGAGCCGAGGGGTTAAAGACGGCGTTGGTGGTTGTAGCCGGCTGATGTTTAATGGTTAATTCATGTTGAATTAATTTCTCATGAAATAATTCAAAGGAAATGGGTGAGTCACGAGCGCGAACCGCATTGATGACAGGTTTATAAAGGTTATAGTCGAGACCGCTAATAATATGGGAGGTTATATCTTCGGCATCAACGGGTTTGCCTAGTTGTGCTAATTGGGTAGTGCACTCTTTGATAGCGAGCATGTATTCGGAGATGGTTTTCCCGGTATGGGAAATGGTACGAAGACGATCCTTTAATTGGAGGTGGTCCAAGCTTCAAAAGACGTGGTTGCATCGAGGAGAACGGGTGCTACGGCTTTATCCAGGGTACCTGCTAAGGCGCCTAGGATGAGTTGGTCTTGGCGAAACCAGGTTTCATAGGCAGGGTTGGGTACGGGTTGCGGATCAGGGTTGGCAGTGGTAGCGGCTGGGGTAGTGGTGGTGGATGGTGGTTTGGTTGTACCATCGAGATAGGAGAAGAGGCCGAAGCCTAGGAAAAGACGGCTGATCTGATAGTGCCATGCTCGGTAGTTGGTAAGGGTCAGTTTCGTACAGGTAGGGAAGGAGACGGAGAGGAGGGGTTTGTTTGGTTCAGCGGAGTTGGGTATTTGGGTGCTGGTGGTTGTCATGGGTACGTCGATGGTGTTTAGGGCAGCGGAAATGGTTAGTAGTATAAGGATCGATGTGATTCCTGATACCATATAAAGTATATGTGAATTAATAATGAATTGTATTGCAAAGATGATGATTACATAGGGTAGCTTATATAACTAATTTACATGAGCTAAACATGGATAACAAAGATACATTCCACAATTAGTGGAGCTAAAATAGGTAACAAATAAAACTAATTACAAAAGATAATACAAAATAATATATACTAATATATTTTAACAAATCATACGTGATTTGTTCCTTGTTTGAAGGATTCCAATCTTGAGTGTTGACTTGGTTGATTTGTATCTTTAACAGGTTTATCGATTAAGTTGGTTTGATTGCAAGTAAATAAAAACAACAATAATAAAAGTTGTCTAGGAATTTTGGTTCAACAAGTAAGAAATGTAAATGCATATGACTAATATGACATAATAAAACATTGTTCATTGCTAAGGGTTTAGACACCCGCCTCTCGACATTAGAATCATAAACCAAATAAATAGAATAGTCTAATTGATCTCTCGATATGATTAGGTTACTCTATTAACAACATGCAAAATGTCCTACTCAAATCCCTTACCTCTCGACATTAGGACGAGCAACTTAACCAATGATTAATTACACGTTTTAGTCATCGATTAGCGTAGACAAGAATGAGCATGTGCTATAAACATATGAACAACATTTTATATTTACCAATTATGTCATATTGCAAACACTTTCATTACATGTTTCCCCTTGTTCCTAGACAAAGGAAATCTACTCTAACATGATGGAAGAGAGTGAAACGTAAACAAAGGAAATAGACATAAAAGAAATAATGAAATACCTTGAATGGAAATGAAGAACAAAGAACAACGTAAATAGAAATGACTTGAATAGAAATTGGATTATAACTTGAAATGTGAATGCTAAACTAATCTAAACTACCTACTAAACTAAGAGAATTATTTGAGAGAATGTGTAAGAAAGTATGTAAGAAGATGGTACAATGATCGTATGCTCCCTCCTATTTATAGTAGAATAGGAGGTGAAACGTAAAGAATCCAAGGAAATGCAAAATCGGGCTAGATCAGACCCGTCCCGATCGGGTTTTCCAGTCCCGATCGGGACCGTGGCTCTCTCGGTCCAAATGCACATTTACACCATTAATTGCTAATATTATCCAATGAATGCCTTTGACCCCTCTTAAATCCTCCGGTTAATTGCAATATTAAACCTCAAATATTCCTTGTGAGCATCTTTTTGTGAGGCATCCAAAACACATAGTATCCTATGCTCTTTACTTCACTTGGACAATTATAATATGGACTTGACTTCACTTTTGTAATATGTTGCATTTTTGGTCCATCAACTCCATATTATTAATGATATTGCTCCATACTTGTCCATTTCCCATGCTCTACTTAGCCTTGCATTTCTAGTATGGCATTCTAGCTCAACTTGTAGTCATTTTAGCTCATTAAGCTAAGTTCACCTACAAAACATGTCAAAACACAAAATACACTAGAGACACTAATATTAGCTCAAAACACTAAGATAATTGCAAAATACAATGTAAATTAGAGTTAACATAGGAGGATAAAATATACAAATTAGGCACTTATCAAACTCCCCCTAGCTAAACTCTTGCTTGTCCTCAAGCAAGATCACCCCTTACATGCAATCTCAAATGACTAATAAGCATATGACTCTCATCCCTAAACAACATGGGCATAAGGAAAAGCAAAACATAGATGAGATTTACATGGCGGCGTAGCATGGATGACTTCAAGTAGCCGTTTTGGCTCTTGCATGAGCATGTGACTTTCGGACTCTCGCGGTACACTCACAACTCAAATGTGTTTGAAGGATAATTTTTGTGAATAAACACTCAACTATTCTCAACTTATAAACATGCGCCCGCAATCTAATATGGTAGACATTCAAATCATAAGCCAAATAATCAAATGCAAGCAAGAATGAAGCCAAAAGGGGTTAGTAGAAGGATTTTTATGATGGGTAATAAGGGGACAAATAGTTATGGATTTGTGGAGTTAATAGCCAAGCTCAGGGCCGGCCCTGTGGGTGTGTAACCCGTGCGGCCGCATAGGGCCCCTGATTTTTGGGGGCCCAATTGTGTTAAACAATAGAATACAATTAACATTTAAACGTCTATAGGTACACTACATTATCACTGATTCAGCGGTAGAATCATTGACCTTTACATGAAGCAACCCGGGTTCAATTCTCATTGCAAATATCTTTTAAGATTTTTTACGTTATGGGTGCCAGCCTGCACATTTATGGGCCCCCTAATGGACATAAAAGACTATTGCATTTTACAACTTAGCCTAAATGCCTAATAAACCCTTCCCCTCCTCTCCAATTTAACTTTGATGACATTGTTTTTTTTGAAGTTACTTCCATGATATTCTTGTATATTTGTCATCATTTTATTTTCTCTCCCAATAAATTACAACTACTTTTACTAATTTATACTTCAAAAATATTATATAAGTTGAATTGATATTATTTGAACACTAAATTTACTAACAATAATATAAATACGGAGTAGGATAAAATGAGTAATTTTATGTTATAATATACTCCTCCTTTCGGTCATTTGTTTACCTTTGGTTTTGACATAAAGACCAATAATATAGGAGACGACCAATTATTAGATAACAAATGGACTAAATTGAATGTGGAGGATCAAGCTGCTCAACAAATACATTCTTAAAATAAAAAGGTAAACAATTGATTGTTACTCCAAAATGAAATAAGTAACAAATGACCGAGACGAGAGAGAGTATTATTTTATATCTATAAAAATAATGTCGTGATAGTTAGAAATAGAGAGAATTAATTTAGGCTCTGTTTGGTAAACAGCATATTGAGCAAAATTAGTAGATTCCGGCCTAATTAGTAGTTTGACCAAACAATCTACTATTTTCATGTGTTTGCTAAACGGCGTATTCTGATAGCATATTGGTCGGAATCTATTATTTTTGAGCATATTCAATTCATTCATGAAACCATTATAATTATCCTAAAATCTGCTAATACCAAACACCCTTTTTTAATTATGCTAATTTGTTTGATAGTCAAACCTGCTACTAAAATATGCTAACCGTATTCTTCTAACGTTATCCGCTATCATGAATCTGCTTCTGCTGTTTGCCAAACAAGGCCTAATTCTTGATGTGAAACTGAAGAACAATAATCAAGTCTTGGAAAATATTTCTGAGTTTTTGGTTGAGATGAAAATATTGATTGGCCCCATCAAAAGCTGGAACAATACTAGCCTAGGGCCCCATTTTTAAGTACCGCACAGGGCCCCCGAAACCTCGGGGACGGCCCTGGCCAAGCTAGTAACAAAACCATGAGAATTGCTCTTTCCAACTTAGGTACCCAATTTAGAAGTCAAAAACAATGTTAAATGACTTCTTTTACATTACAAATCTTAAGTAAACTCTCCAAAATATTTTGATAAGCATATGAGAGCTATTAAATCAACTTCTTTTTCCTTTTTTTCTCAAGCAACAAAATATTTTTTCATTTCTTTTCTTTTGCTTTTTCGACATTTTGTTTTTGTGCTTTCTTTCTTTCTTTCTTGCTCTTTGCTTCAACTTTCATATGACATTCACAATGATATAAATTTTTAATACCATCCCAATTTAAGCTTTCCAACACCAAAATGTAGCTAGGATTAAATCATGTGAAAAGGGGCTAGAAAATGGGCAAAATTATCAATGTGAATGGCTTCAAAAATGCAATGCAAATATGAAAGTAATGCTTAAATGAAATGAATAGAGGTTCATACTTATGCGTTTTGATGTAACACACACCATAAGGAGACCTACCACTCACCTAAGAGAGACCGGATATGGATGCATCGATCTTAAGGAAGCTCTACCTTACCATTTGTAGCTTGCCAAAAGTCTAGATCAAACCTATTAAGTCCAAAATTCGTCATCCACCTACTATGTCAAGACATCCTCATGTTTGCACAATGCCGTCAAAATAGAATAGAGTCAAAGCTACTAGACACAAAAAGGGATAAACAATAAGGCATTAGTAGGACAAGCGAAGAAATGAGCAAGAGTTTTACACAAAATTTCAAAATTTTCTCAAAATTCTCATAATTTTTACCTAAATGCAAACTAACTATATGCAAATGCATTTCCTCCCCCAAGCTAAACATCACATTGTCCTCAATGTGTCAACATAAAGATCAACATCAAAACCAAAGCTATGGCTCATAACACATGGACAAGAGGTTATGTCTAATGGGTTGCAAGAAATCTATCCTAAAGTGCAAAGAAATAACATACATTCTAAACTAGCTAGCCTCCCCCAAGCTAGCATAGACATGGGGGTGAAAAAGGTATGGCATGAGTGTGTTTGAAAAGGAAGAAAAATAGAGAAGAAGGAAGGAGAGGAGTACCCGTCGAGTATTGTTACCAATACTCATGTACAAATAACACAAAGGGCCTAGAATCATACGGTCCCGATCGGGACTGGCCATCTCGATCGGGATTGACTCGTTTTCCGCATTTTGACTTCCTCCGTGTTTGATAGTTAGCTCCTCAAATATTTTGGTTGCGTCCCGAACGGGATTACAACTAGGGACCACGTGCTAATATCAACTAGACCTTCTTGTTTTCTTCCAACACCTACAAACACAACTCAAAACCCTTAGCTAGTTCAAAAATTTTATTACTATAACTAAGAAAACAATAAAGTGCGGAAATTGAAAAGCATAAATAAAGCTCGGGTTGCCTCCCGAGAAGCGCTGGTTTAACGTCCCGCACGAACATGATCAATCCTTGTCATTTGAACGTCTACTTCCAAGGAGCTTTTTCATTTGAGCTTTCATTGTCCTCATCCAAAGACACCGCCTCCTAGCACGCCCCAACCGGTCTTTTGTAGCTTGTGAGCATGAAAGACCACTCATTAGAGTATTTGCACCATCTTCTTTAGAGCCCTCCATGGAGTCTTCTATAGGATCATCATCAAGGTGCTCCTTAGAATCCACTTTATCCTTGCCTTCCATAGCATCTTCACCTACAAGAATAGAATCAACCACATCTACCTCCAAAGGACTTGTTAGTAGGGATTGAGTCATAGAAGGAGCAATAATAGAGTCTAAAGTGTTAGTTAAATAACAAGACTCTTGTGACATGGGGCTCCTAAAGGTGTTGTTCTTGCTAAAGGTGACTCGATCATCCCCCACCTCCAATGTTAACTTCCCATTTTTGACATCGATTACCGCGCCCGCGGTGTTTAAAAATGGTCTACCCAAAATAATTGGGATGTGAGAGTCCTCGGGCATGTCAAGGACTAGGAAGTCAAAGGGTATGAAAAATTTACTGACCTTAACGGGGACATCCTCTAGCATACCCAAGGGTTGTTTTATAGAACGGTCCGCCATTTGTAAGGTGATATTGGTACTTTTTAGAGCACCCATTTTAAGCTTTTCACATAAAGATAGGGGCATGACACTTACACTAGCACCTAGGTAAGGCCTTATCAATTGGGTATGTGCCTATAGTGCAAGGAATAGAATAACTACCGGGTTCTTCAAGTTTAGGAGGAGACTTACATTGCAAGAGTGTACTACACTCACCGGCGAAAGCTACGGTCTCAACATCATCAAAAGACCGCTTCTTAGTAAGAACCTCCTTCATGAACTTCGAGTAGGATCGGACTTGTTTGATTAAGTCGATGAATGGGACATTGACTTGTAATTGCTCAACAATCTCCATGAACTTACCCATCCGGCTCTCCCTATACTTTGGTAGGCGTTGAGAAAATGGCACTTGGTCTTTGAAACGAGCCTCGGGCTCCTTCACCTTTGTTGTGGAAATTTTATCTTTGACTACCTTTTTGGCAATAGGCTCTTCACTAGCCTCCTTATCAACAACTCCCCCAAGCTTGCTCCCTTGACTTACCTCTTCATCATCCAAAGTCATGGATGGCTCCTCACAACTCGCACCACTAGTCACATCAATAGCATTTACCGTGGCATGAGTTGGGTTTCCTAGAGGTGGTAATCGGTCACTATTTGATAAATGGAAGTGGACAATTAAGCCATTTGAGTTTCAATATTTTTAATGGAGGTTTTGGTGGATTTCTCACTCGTTTCAACTTGTTGCATTAAGCCTAATTGAGATTTCGTAAGTAAATCCATCGTGGCCTCAAGCTTGCCCATCCCTTGATCCCTTTGTAGTTGTTGGAAGTTTGGTTGGGAATTTTGTTGGTTGACATAACCTTGTTGGGGGGCAATTTTATGTGGGATGTAGTTATTGTTGATAGGAGGATAAGTGTTGGAGAAATTACCGTTTGGATGAGCGGTTTGCTTAAAAGTTTGATAAGCACACACTTCCATAGGAGATGCTCTACATATTCCCGCTCCATGACCCGCTCCTCCGCAAGCATCAAAAATCATGACTTGGCTAGTGGTGGACATGGTTTCTTTAGGCTTCAATTGTTGCTCAAGCATAGCAACTCTAGCCATTAAAGCGTCATTAGAGGAGTCTTGATTACCTTTGATGGGGACACTCCTAGAATTGACATATTGAGCATCGTGGATAACCATGGACTCAATAATAGGATGAGCAAGATCGGTGTCAATTTGATCAAACCGCCTATTGTTGGCGGAATCAAGAATTCGGCGAGTTTCGGCGGTACACACATTGTAGAAGGTGATAGCCAAAAACCAAGCATCCAACCCATGATGTGGGCATTGCCTTTGTAGCTCCTTGTACCTTTCCCAAGCTTCAAAGAGACTTTCATCCCCCCTTTGACGGAAGCTTGTGATTTGGCTCCTCAATGTTTGAGTCCTCTCCGGTGGAAAGTACTTCTTGTAGAAAGCAAGAGCCAAGGTTGGCCAATCGATGATTCCCAACGCGGTACGGTTAAGGCTATTAATCCAAAGCTTTGCCTTATCCTTCAATGAGAAAGGGAAAAGTATCTCCCTCATTTGATCTTGAGTGACACCGGGTTGCCTAATGAGAGAGCAATAGTCACAAAAATTTTGCACGTGCAAATCGGGATCCTCCAAAGCACTTCCCCCGAATTGCCTTCTCTCCACGATATTCAAGAACTCTGGTTTTATCTCGAAATTGGCGGCGGTTATGTGGGTGGTGTTGATACCGGTTGGTAGCATTGCCGTGGTAGGCTCGGAATGATCGGAAAGTTTCACCATTTTTGTGATTGGTGGAGGTGGTGGTGAAATGGGTGAATTTGGTGGTGAGTTTTGTGGGGATGGATTTTGTGGGGTAGTAGAACTAGAAGCGTCTTCCTCTTCTAGAATTTGAAGATCGTCAAGATAAGACTTTCTTACTAATTCTAGTTGAGCAAGTGTGGTGGCTTCCGAAATTTCTCTCGCGTAGCGTTGGCGTCTCCACAAAGTTCTCTCGGGCTCGGGATCAAGTGGAAACAAATTCTCCGGTTCGAGCGGACCTGGGCATAAGACAACACTAGAGGAAATTTAAGTAACGGTCTCAAGGAACAAGAGTTCCCCAAGACAAAAGATAGAAAAACAACAAGATAATAAAACAAAAACCGTGCTTCCCCGGAAACGGCGCCAAAATTTGATAGGCTATCGCACACTTATACAAAAATACCCTAGAGTACAACAAATGAATGTAGTATTAAGGGGTCGAAATCCACAAGGAGACGGGAGTTGCTATGTAAGTTGTTATGGAGTGAATTCTATCAAGGTCGGTTTATCGATTAAGTTGGTTTGATTGCAAGTAAATAAAAACAACAATAATAAAAGTTGTCTAGGAATTTCGGTTCAACACGTAAGAAATGTAAATGCATATGACTAATATGACATAATAAAACATTGTTCATTGCTAAGGGTTTAGACACCCGCCTCTCGACATTAGAATCATAAACCAAATAAATAGAATAGTCTAATTGATCTCTCAATATGATTAGGTTACTCTATTAACAACATGCAAAATGTCCTACTCAAATCCCTTACCTCTCGACATTAGGACGAGAAACTTAACCAATGATTAATTACGCGTTTTAGTCATCGATTAGTGTAGACAAGAATGAACATGTGCTAGAAACATATGAACAATATTTTATATTTACCAATTATGTCATATTGCAAACACTTTCATTACATGTTTCCCCTTGTTCCTAGACAAAGGAAATCTACTCTAACATGATGGAAGAGAGTGAAACGTAAACAAAGGAAATAGACATAAAAGAAATAATGAAATACCTTGAATGGAAATGAAGAACAAAGAACAACGTAAATAGAAATGACTTGAATGGAAATTGGATTATGATGTAGGGTCAAGTCGTCACACCCAATCAAACACATTTGTAACTCAACACACAAACTAAGTAGATAGTAGGTAAGTCGAGGTCGATCCACGAGACGGGGGTATTCGAGTCAATCAATCTAATCAAAGTTGTGCTAAGGTTGTCACAATTGAAAGGGGTTTATAGTCTAAACTAATGCAAGCAAGTAAAAATCAAGGATTAAAACAATAGAAGGAAAAACTAGGAAGAGTGGGTTCATATGGGTAATCAAACGGTGGAACACATGTAATTGAGTGTTGGGTGGATTGATTGAGGTCACAATGAAATAGGGTCGAGGCATTACGATCTTACAACCCTTAGGTCGGAGAGGGTTAGTTATTACCCGTACACCCAAACCTTCCTACTATATTTTATGCACATCTAACCCACCACCGAGGCATTACGATCTTATGGTGGGGATTGAAAGGTAGTCTAGCAAGCCTTGAGGCATTACGATCTTACAAGGTATGCCTAACATAGAGAATCTATGCAAGTTTTGTCATTCAAGCATTTCATCAAACATATAGTATGCATAAGACATAGATGACATAATAACAATTTAATCAATCAATCAATTCCCAACATCAACATGTATTATATTCACCCTTTGATGTTCCCCATAATCCCCCACTAAACCTAGCAAGGTCACTACTCACTCATTCTCATATGGGTCATGCAATCAATGGTGTCAAACATCTTAGCATGAACAAACATGGTGAATAAGCAA
>JAGPOY010005778.1:0-10768 GCA_018983105.1 Silene uniflora
AGAGAATAGAGTAGAATACTTACTTGTTGATCATAGGAATGGAGTAGAACTTTGATTCTTGATGATTTGAGAAAGATTTGAGTGAAAATGGTGAAGTATTGAGGAAAATAGAGAAGATAGAGTGTGAGAAGTGTACCGTAGAAATGCTGAAATAAACAACACTTAGTCTTTTTTCTTTCTTTTACCAGTGTAGAATAAGCGAAGAAAAACTGGGTAGCTACGGTCTCGATCGGGACTGATGACCCCGATCGAGTTTGACCGTTTTTAGGCGTATTTGACTTTCTTCTCCCGTAATCACAATTAGCTCGTTAATCTTGATAATTACGTCCCCGAACGGGTTTGTAACATGGGATTCCGTGCCAATATCATTTTTGCCTTCTTCTTTTCTTCTATCACCTATAAAATTTCATTCAAATTGACAAACTAATTTAGAAATGTTAATTACTAAATCTAACAAAAACATTAAATTGCAAAAATTTAAAAACATAAATAAAACTAATTTATTTCCGACAAATATTCTTGGTCCTCCTTAAAAATCATGTCAACGCCCTTAGGAGTTTGTCATATTCTGGCGCATGAACAAGACACAAGAATATATAAGCAATTGATAAGATTAAAGCATGAAAGAGCAATGGCAAGGAAGGATAAATCTTATCAAATTGCTCAATAGAGATTTCGTAAAGGACCACCGTATCACTCCACTCGTCAACAAGAGACAGAGCGTCACCCTTAAGACCATAAAATAAATTGTTAGTGTACAAATTATCATCAAAAATGGTCTCAAAACGGGGGTACGAAAACTCTAAGTGGAAGGGCTCATCCAAAATGGGGGGTTCATCCCATTTAACATTTATGTGTGGATCACCAAGTCCTTCGTCAACCACAAAAGGGTCAACTATATCTGCCATGGGTGGTATCTCGACGGATTCTAAGGTCTCGGGAATTATCACATCCTCTACAATACAAACGGGCCCAATTTCACTCTAGTCAAGCATGGCTTTTACCTCCTCCACGAAAGGGTCGACGGGGACAACAATAGGGTGATTTTCAATAATGAAAGTCGGACCATCGTCGTCTTCATCTAATAGTTCAAGGTCATTAGGAGAAAAAGACTCACATTGGGGGGGCGAAGGAGAAGAAGATTCGGTGAATTGCTTACTCTCTTCCTCTAATTGGTCCAGCATTTGTTGGATACGAGCACAAGCAACGGTAAATTGCTCATCATTTGCATCCAATCGTTGGGATATTTGTTGCACTAGAGCCAAAAGTGGAGATATTTCTTCTTCAAAACCCGGCGACAAAGTTTGCTGGCTGGCAACCTCCCGACATTGGTCGGCCATGGACCTTAGAAAGCTCCAAAGCTCCCCAACACGCATGCGGTAAAAACTCTCATTACTCATGTAAAGAGCCAAATCACGAGACTCTGCGTTCATTCCTTCAAGCACCACCTGAACCAATTCAAAGCCACGATAAATAAATCCATGAGAAGCAATATAATTGACAAATTCGTCAAATCGGGACAAATAGTCATGAAAAGGTTGGCTTTGATCTTGAAGAAAAGGAAATACGGCCATCGGATGGATATGAGATCCCCCTTGAGATAGTTTCACCACCTGAAAAGGCACTAAAACTACAAGAAAACCGTGAGAAAGATCTCAAGGAACAAGTATTCCTCGAGACAAAAGAAAACAAGATAAAATTAAACAACTAATAGCAAACAAAACCGTTCTCCCCGGCAACGGCGCCAAAATTTGATAGGCTATCGCACACCTATACAAAAATACCCTAACGGAAAAACAAATGAATGTAGTATGTAGGGGTCGAATCCACAAAGATCTCGGTAGTTTGCTAGACAAGTAGTTATGGGACGAATTCTATCTCGGTAGGTTTATCGATTGAGTTGATTTAATTGCAAGTACATAAAAACAATAATAAAAGAGAGCATGTAGGAATTTCGGTTCAACATGTAAAAGATGTAATTGTGTGAGACAAACAAGAGATGTTATAGTATTGTTAATTGTTTAGGTCAATGACACCCGCCTCTCGACTTTAGTATCATCAACCATAGAACGGTCCATTGATCTCTCGATTTAGTCCATTCTACCTACGAGTGCGAATGTCCTTCTCAAGTCCCTCGTCTCTCGATTAATGGAACAAGTTAAAGCATAGCAAGCATGCGGAGGAAACAACATAGACAATATTTACATCTACTAATTACTCATTTTGAAAATACTTCATCCCATGTTTCCCCTAGTTCCTAGACTAGTAAATTACTCAAACATAATAAAATAAAAAGGAATGTAAACAAATGAAATAAACATAAAGAAAATAGAATTACCTTGAATGGGAAATAGGAATAAAGAACAATGTAAATAGAAATGACTTGAATTGAAATTGTAGTATAACTTGAAATGTAAATGATAAACTAGCTAAGCTAATCTAACCTAAACTACCTACTAAACTAAGAGAATTATACAAGAAAATGTGTAAGAAAATGTATGTAAGACGTCGTACAACACCTCCTATTTATAGTAGAATAGGAGGTGAAACGTAAAGAATATGAGGAGAAGCAAAAGTGCCTTGATCACACTCGTCCCGATCGGGACCATAGGTTTCTCGGTCAATCTTCATTAATTCTTGATTAATTCCAAATGGTATCTAATGTTATGCTCTTATTACTTGATTAATTGTCCGGTAAATGCACTCTTTGACATCCTAAGAGCATCTAATAGTAACATCCAAAGCTCCTTCTTGAGATTTTTCATTTTGGGATTGAATTTGGAGTTTTAGCATAGGTGATCAATTCTTTACATTTCACTAAATAGTTAGTAAAAATGTATTTTTGGACCAACATCTTCCAACTTTGCCATGCAAATATGCCATGACTACTCTTGCTCCTACTTAGCTTTGCTAAGTTCGTTGTTAGCTCATTTTGACGGAAAAAGCCTTTAGATGCTTAGATTCCTACAAAAACACGCTAATACAAGCAAAACAACTACAAAGCGATATTAGCTCACAAAAACACTAAGATAAGTGCAAAATACAAATGTAAATTAGAGCTAACATAAGGGGATAAAATATTCAAATTAGGCACTTATCAGTGTCATTGCTTGAAGAAGAAGAAAATGTAGATACGGTCAACATGATCTGTGTCTACACAGCTGATGAAGATGACTGACGTCAACCTATCATTGACTTTTTGGACCACCAAAAATTACCCGACGATCCCAGGCACAAGGTAGAGATACGTCGACGTGCTCCAAAGTTTATTCACTATAAAGAGACACTCTACAGACGTTCCTTCTCAAGGCAATGGTTGAGGTGTCTAGGCAAGGAGGAAGCTGCTGAAGCAATGCATGAAGCTCACTCTGGTATTTGTGGCGCTCCTCAATCTGGGCCTAAACTTCATGATCGTGTAAAGAGAATGGGGTATTACTGGCCAACCATGGTGCAAGATTGTATGGACTTCGCTAAAAAGTGCGAACCTTGTCAATTCTATGCAAACTTCATACATCAACCGCCAGAACCATTACACCCTACTGTTTCTTCATGGCCCTTCGAAGCTTAGGGACTTGATGTTGTAGGGCCTCTTACTCCAAAGGCCTCAAATGGGCACGAGTACATTCTCGCCGCCACAGAATACTTCTTAAAATGGGCAGAAGCCGTCACACTGCGAGAGGTGAAGAAAGAAAATGTTGTGGACTTTATTCGAACCCAGATCATCTACGGGTATGGTGTACCTCAACGTATCACAACTGACAATGGGAAACAGTTCTTCAACCATCTCATGACAAATCTGGGAGAAAAGTTCAAGTTCAAACAATACGAGTCATCAATGTACTACGCTCCTGCAAATGGTTTGGCTGAAGCCTTCAACAAAACACTTTGCAACTTGTTAAGGAAAGTAGTAGCAAAGTCAAAGCGAGACTAGCATGAAAGAATCGGTGAGGCATTGTGGGCATATCGTACCACATACAAAACGCCTACTGATGCAACCCCGTATGCATTGGTGTATGGAGTCCAAGGCCATGTTGATTAATGACGGGTTCTGCTTCAGCTGAGTCTTCACACTCTTTGCTTCACGGGTAACCTTGCGAGGATCACAAAATTTAAAGGACCTTCAAGAAACGATTATCGTACGACTTGATGAAGCAACATCGTGACCCGACGCTTGGTAGCTCGAGCCCTCTAATGGTTGTCGTCGGGTGGGTTCATTGCATGGTAACTCCAAAGAGAGACCGAAATGACCCAACCCGGAGTACTTCATAGTCTCCTCCAGTAGACGGGTGGTTTCATTACATGGTAACTCCAAAGAGAGACCGAAATGACCCAGCCTCTCTTCCAGTTGACAGTTGACGGGTGGCCTGGGTTCATTGCATGGTAACTCTAATGAGACACCGAAATGACCCAGCCCGTAGTACTTTGTTGTCTCTTCTAGTTATCGGGGAGGTTCATTGCGTGATTCTTCAAAAGAATGTCGCGATAACCCGAACAGGTTCACCATGTCGCGATGACCCAAACGGGTTCACCCTGACGGGATGACCTGAGCGGGTTCACCCTAACATCCCTGTCGCGATGACTCAAAGGGGTTCACCCTGCCGCGATGACCCAAACGGGTTCACCCTGACGCGATGACCCAAAACGAGTTCACCCTGACAGGTAATAAGTCTTAACGTCGCGATGACCCAAAACGGGTTCACCCTGACAAATAATAAGTCTTCACGTCGCGATGACCCAATTGGGTTCACCCGGACAAATAATAAGTCTTCACGTCGCCGTGACCCAATTGGGTTCACCCGGATAAATAATAAGTCTTAACGTCGCGATGACCCAAACGGGTTCACCCTGACAATTCACTTGATGATTGGAATAACCTTGTCTGAAATAATTAAATTTTCGGGGATGGATTAATAAGGTTGCCTCACATGAAAATACTGGTAAATTGCTTGGTTAAAAAGACAGAACGTAGTTCATGCAAGGTCATCAAGAAACATACCAACAAGAGAAGGAGGGCAAAATATTTGTAGTCATTCAGTTACGAATACGAACTTTCTAAGAAAATTGTATCCATTACCTTTACAGGGGTACAAAGCTTGATCAAAAGAAAGATTATATTCGTACAACACTCAAACTTGAACTTGCAATATGATAAAACAAAGAAAGAAAAAAATCATGCAAGGTTAAAGGGAAAGAAAGAAAACAGGGGCTGAAAGCAGAAAGGACAAACGAAAGCATATGGTGCCAAATTCATAAATGCTCAAATTCAGAATCATAAAGAGATTCATACAAATACAAGAAAGGAAGAGATGTGCGTACCTTCGGATAATCTGGTAAGGGACAAACACCAAAAATCGAGTGATGATGTTCAACGGCAGCGGAGGCACGGAGCTCTGCAGTCTGCTTGCACATGTTTATAAAAAAAAAGAGTAATCACGGATGCAGAAACATTAAAGCACAGACGGAGGAAAAATTAACACAAGACTACAAGAGTGTGCATAAGAGACAGAAGATACCTTTCGAATCTTCGCAGCAATAATTCATGCGATGGCAGACGGGAATATTAGGGTATATATTGGTCTTGTGGATTTCCTTAAATCCTACGTAGGTGCATGGAAGAAATTTAGTATGACACTACTTTCCTAAATATTAAATTGTTGGGTTGAGTTTTGGTATCATAATCACTCAACTTATGCCCTTATTGGAAAGTGGGACGACATGAAAATTGGAAATTTCATCTGATTAAAGAGGCGTCGGTCTGTATGTCACCCGTCAAGTTAGATACTAACGAAGACGTTAAAAAAATTGGTTATCCTTACGATAAGTTCGGATACCTAATGACTTTCAAGTCAAACAAAAAAAAATGCGTTATCCGCCAAGTCAAAAAAATGACTCAAGAAATTACAAAGCTACCTTTACGACAAGTTTGGGTACGCTTCGAGTTCCAAGTCAAATAAAAATTCACCCGCCAAGTTAGATAATGACCGGGTGACATTACAAGAAAAATGAATTATCTCTACGACGAGTTGAGATGCCATCGACTTTCAAGTCAGGACAAATTCAAGGAGGCTCGATCTCTCACGACTAGTCATCCGCCAAGTCAGATAATGACAGGGTGACGTTAAAAGGAAAAATGAAAGGTTACATTTACGACAAGTTTGGGTATCCGTCAACTTTCAAGTCAAAGAAAAGTTGCTCGCAAAAATCAAATAATGATAGAGTAACGTTATAAAAAGAAGGATGGGTCATCCTAACGACAAGTTCGGGTACCTGATGAAGTCCTTCAAGCCAAATTGAGCAACCTCACGACAAGCTAAGGTGTTCATCATCGACTTCCAAGTCAAAGCAAAATGAATCGAGACCCCGCCACGTCAAGACACCCAAAAGTGCACGTGACAAGGTCTCGAGGGGGCAATTTGTAGGTACGGAAAATTTATTAATATGCCGAATAAATTAAATAAATTAATTATTTTGAGTTGATACCGATTTTTAACTTAATTTAATTAATTTGTCCCGATTAAATGAAATATGGGTCGATCCGGATTACAAAAGAAGCTATTCAGATCCATAAACCCGAAAAGAAGCAAATTTGGGCCAAGTCTACAAGTAAGCCCACAAATGAGCCTATGGCTAGTACGTCCAACAACGAGAATTAGAACTCTATAAATAGAGCTCTCTTCATTCATTCAAAGGGTTGAAAAATTCATAATTGCAAAGAAGCTAGAGAGAACAAGGTAAAAATTCCTACAAATCCTCTCTGTCAAGATCATTGCAAGCAGTCAACAAGCACATCAAATCGTGCCGCCTGCGTTGAAGATTCAATCACAAATTCAAAACCTTCCAGAGAGATTCAAGTCATCGCGACCCTCTCAAGAAATCAAATTAACTTCGCGCGTAGAGTAACTAAAGTTGTCTACAGTGCATCCCTCACGTGTACCCCGTACACGTACCCCTTACGGTAGAATCAGAGGATACATTAGAGATTGTACACATAACTTTTGATATTTATTAATAAAATTTACTTGTTTCCTTGTTTTGTATTTCAGTTATCGCAATACAAAATTTGCTGTTACAACATGACTTACGAAAAATTGATCTAATAACATAAGATGTAGTCCTCTGTAGTGTTGAATGGCGAAGTTTAGTTATCTGTGTTGATGGAGTAGCAGCGGAAATTATAGGCTTCAAATAGAATAATATGAAATATATCCTCACTAAGTTGAACAAGAAATAATGCAGCTGAACAATAAACTTGTATGAAGAAATGTAAATGCCTACGAAGAAAGATTGATTAACTGACAATCTACTTGTTACACTAGATTTGTTGATATATGTTGTGATATAAAACTACAAAACTTCTAACATTTTATAGTAACTTACATGCTAATAATTGAGTGAACAACATTCACACAATTACAAACCTCACATGTACTCTCTTTCCTATTATTACTCTCAATTCCTGAGTAAACTTTGCTTTGCATTATCTATATTTAGATTTACTAAATATTATTTCACCTATTCTCACAATTCTCCACCTCGTTCATAATTTGAAATCCTCAAATTTTGGACGATCAAATTGCGTCTTCATAGTCGGCTGCACCATTATCATCATGGTTGCCTACGTACCCTGAACCGGGATCAAGCCAGTCGTAGTTCAAACAATCCCTTCAAATGACTTAACATGCGAAAATATTTAGCACGTCCTTACAATGCTGGAACTTACTACCTGCAACAACCTTCGTTAACATGTCTGCTGGATTCTCATCAGTATGTACTTTAGTAAGAGAAATATGACCTTCCTCCACGACATCTCGTACAAAATGATACCTTACATCAATATGCTTGGTCCGAGCATGATGAACTTGATTTTTAGCCAAGTGAATTGCACTTTGACTATCACAACTCAGTTTAATATAATCCTGCTTCATACCCAAATCATCTAAAAGACCTCTCAGCCACAATGCTTCTTTCACTCCTTCTGCTACTGCCATATACTCGGCCTCAGTAGTAGATAACGCCACTGTAGCCTGTAACATAGACCACCAACTAACTGGAGCACCGTGTATTTTAAACACATAACCAGTAGTAGACCGTCGTCTATCTAGATCACCAGCATAGTCTGAATCAACGAACCCATTTATCTGATATGTTTCTCCACCAAAACACAAACCAGTGTTAATAGTACCTTTTAAATACCTCAAAATCCATTTCACTGCTTCCCATTGTGCCTTTCCCGGATTCGCCATGAATCTACTAACAACACTAACCGCTTGTGAAATATCTGGACGTGTACACACCATAGCGTACATCAAACTGCCAACTGCACTCGCATAAGGTACATATTCCATGTTTGCCTTATCTTCCGCTGTAGTGGGATACTGATTTCCAGAAAGCCTAAAATGTGGAGCTAATGGAGTAACCACCGATTTAGCACCTTTCATCCCAAACCTTTCAATAACTCGTTCAATATAGCCTTTCTGACTCAAGAACAATTTTCGGTTTGACCGCTCTCTTCTAATCTCCATACCCAGTATTTTCTTTGAAGCGCCCAAATCCTTTGTCTCAAACTCTTTACCAAGTTGAAACTTTAGCCTATTTATCTCCACCTTGCTTTTAGAAGCAATAAGCATGTCATCCACATTCAACAAGAGATAAATATAATCACCTCCAAGAAGTTTCTGAATATAGACACAGCTGTCGTAAGAACTTCTAGAGAATCCTTGCTTTATCATGAAAGAGTCAAATCGCTTGTACCACTGACGAGGGGATTGTTTTAATCCATACAGTGATTTCCTCAAACGACATACATGACTTTCTTTTCCCTCAACCTTAAATCCCTCGGGTTGATACATGTAAATTTCCTCATCTAAGTCTCCATGCAAGAAAGCTGTCTTGACGTCAAGTTGTTCCAGCTCAAGATCACCATGAGCAACTAAACTTAACAACACCCGGATAGAAGTATGTTTCACCACCGGAGAAAATATCTCGTTGTAATCAATTCCTTCCTTTTGTGCAAACCCCTTGGCTACTAGCCTAGCCTTATATCTTGTACCGCATGACTTAGTATGATCTTCTTTTCATTTATACACCCACTTACAACCGATAGCATACTTTCCTACAGGCAACGGGACCACCTCCCATGTCTTGTTCTTGTGAACAGATTGCATCTCCTCCTCCATAGCAACCAACCAACTCTCTCTATTCTTGTCTTTGATAGCTTGTTTGAAGGTGACCGGCTCATCATCCTCCACCGAGAGTGCATATTCCACCAAGTTCGACTGCCCGTAATGTCTTAGAGGCTCGTCTGACCCAAGCTTATAGACAAGTTTATATTTCCTCTTTGGCTTATTAGCATCCAAAGATTCCTGCTGCTGGTGTTGTTGTAAAACACGTTAATTCTCCTGCTGAACCTCCTCATATCACGTTCATCCTCTTCCTCGTCTTCACCAACGATAGGACGATTCTCCACCTGACCATGACTAGAATCTGGTTGGTCTTCAGACTCTATCTCAATCACCTGTTTATTTGATATCGCCACATCACCATCATTAGGTAGCGTAGCTTTTGATGAGGCTACCATAGATTTTTCGTCAAATGTAACATCCCTGCTGATCACAAACTTAGAATCTTCTACACTCCAAAGGCGATAACCTTTGACTCCTTTTGCATAGCCTAAGAATATTGCCTTCTTAGCTCTATTATCAAGTTTATTATCTTTAACATGATAATAAGCCGTGCATCCAAAAACTCTCAACCTGTCATAATCCGCATGTTCACCTGATCACACCCTATAAGGCGTGTCTCCACCTAAACTAGAATGTGGGGATCGATTTACCACGTAGCAAGATGTAGCAACCGACTCCGCCCACCATTGTCGACCTAACCCAGAATTAGAGCGCATACACCTTGCTTTCTCAAGAAGTGTACGGTTCAGCCTTTCCGCGACTTCATTCTGTTGTGGTGTGCCTTTTACTGTCCAGTGTCTCACAATGCCTTCCTGATCACAGAACTTCTTGAAAGAACCCTCTGTATATTCCGTACCATTATCATATCTTATCGTTTTCAACTTTCTACCCGTTCTATTCTCAACCATTGCTTTCCAACACTTAAACATATCAAATACCTCAGTCTTATGCTTCAAGAAATAAATCCAAGCATACCTAGAATGATCATCAACAAATGTAACAAAATACTTAGAACCACCCTCTGAAGTAACTTTAGTCGGGCCCCAAACATCGGTATGCACGTAGTCTAACAACCCTCTGCTTTTGTTTTTACTTGTACAAAACTGTAACCTATGTGCTTTGCCATACACACAATGTTCACAGAATTCCATGCATGGCTTTTTCATATTCTTTAGCAAACCTTCTTTACAAAGCAGTGATAGACCTTTTTCCGACATATGCCCAAGGCGCATGTGCCACATCCTCGTACATTCTGTTTGATCATTACTTATAGTAATTCCAACTGCCAAATCTCATATGACAGTTTTTCCCATAAGAGGATAAAGATTCCTCTGACGAACTCCCTTCATCACAACCAATGAACCACGAACAACTTTTAAAACTCCATTTTCCAAGATTATTTTGCAACCATTTTCCTCGAGTACACCAAGAGAAATAAGGTTCTTCCGCAAATTAGGGACGTGTCTCACATTCATCAAAGTCCTCACCGCTCCATCATGCATCTTAATTCGTATTGTACCATACCCCATAATTTTACAGGCATGGTTATTGCCCATTAAAACTGTTCCACCATCTGTGCTTTGATA
>JAGPOY010005779.1:0-10768 GCA_018983105.1 Silene uniflora
AGTTATAGTTGTAGTGTTGCATTACTACTTATAAACACAGTCGTAAGAAAAAACAGTCTAAAACGGTTTTACACAATAATTATTGTCGTCTTTTTTTTTACTGTAAGGTGATCTGACCCAAAAGAAAGGGACTTTCCCTGAATTTAAAGCTTAAAAGATTGAATTTTTTTTTTTTTGTGTTTTTTTGGGTTGCATTAAATATAGTTTGTAGTGTTGCAGTACTACTGTATTTTCATTGTTTTGCAGTCACTTCATTAAACTCTCTTGTGATTTTTTTCATTTGACTACTCAAAGTTTGGAGAAAAAAGTGAAAAAAAATGGTAAGAGCACCTTGTTGTGATAAACAAGGTATGAAGAAAGGTCCATGGAGTTCTGAAGAAGATGAACTTCTTCTGAATTATGTTAATCAACATGGTCATGGTAATTGGCGTTCGCTTCCGAAAAATGCTGGTAACTTTTTCTCCCTTGTTATTCTAGTTAGTTGTGTTTTCGTCTCAGTTATTTATTCGCCTTTTATATTCACATTGCGACTTGTGAGGTGTGTTTTCCGTATGTCTATTTACTTTAATGAGTTTTGAATTGATGATGTCAGCTGTGACGGATCTGAATAAAGGATTCGAATATTTTATGCTACTATTACGGTAAAATGTGAAAAATTCAGGGGTCGAGGCCTTGCTCAACATTTTCCAAGGTCTCTTTACTGAATGTCAATTGTTTTGCTTTTGTTTTTGAATTAACCATAATATATAGTTAAGTCGGATTTATGAATAGTTCTATTTTTAATGAACAAATCTTGTGGCTTATTTAGCAAACAATCTAATTGAAGTAACATTTATATATAGTTAAGTCGGAAATAGTAATAGATTTGTTTGTAAAATAGTGAAATTTCTTGTGTTTTGTACCAGATTTAGGCTGCAACTTTTTAAGTATTCAAGAAGTCGAAAGCAGTTGTTTATTTTCACCTGTTTTTCAAAGTGAATGTTTAATTCTCGAGTTTAAATATGCTCCTAATTAAGCTGAACTTCGGTGAATAATGGTACCAAATGATCTGATTGGTGAGTGGAAGTGAGTATCACTACAATTCAACAATGTAAATGCATTGCTACTGCTAGCGCTGCTCGCCTGCTCGTGATGTTCGTTGTAGCCTGTAGGCCTAAGGATGAACGAAACAGAAGCGAGAATAAAGCTGTAAACAAAATTGAGAATTTCATACAATCTGCAAGTATTGTTTAACCTTGAATTATGATAAATGTAGAACAATTTTATTCTATGAATTTGTAGATGACTGATACTGTGTTAAAATTTAAGACTGCTGTGATTCTGTGAACATGACTGTGATCGGGATTTCTTGCAGGCCTTCAGCGGTGTGGAAAGAGTTGTAGGCTTCGGTGGACGAATTATCTTAGGCCAGACATAAAACGTGGCCCGTTTACTGTTGAAGATGAGAAACTTGTGATGCAGCTTCATGCCATTCTAGGCAACAGGTATTCTTCTCTCGCCATTTCTTCTTGCAGATCGACACGCTTCTTCACCTCTTGATGTTTGTAGTTTCTGAAGAGATCAGTGTTGCTGTATACTACTGTACGGTCGTCTTTGCTCATTCAATTTCGATGACTTGTGGTACAGGTGGGCTGCAATTGCTGCTCAATTGCCGGGAAGAACAGACAACGAGATTAAGAACTTGTGGAACACGCACTTGAAGAAACGGCTAGTGAGCATGGGTCTGGACCCTCAAACTCACGAACCAGCTTCCATATCATGTGGGCCATCTTCGAAGTCTCAAGCATCGCCTTCAACCCGTCACATGGCTCAGTGGGAGAGTGCTAGACTTGAAGCTGAGGCTCGGCTGTCACGTGAGTCGCTGATATATAATCCACAGTCATCAGTATTCTCTGATTCCGACTTCTTCCTCCAACTCTGGAACTCAGAAGTGGGAGAATCATTTCGGAAGGTCGACCCCAAGGAAAATGCTGACATGAGTGTATGCCCAAGCCCAGTTTCTCAAGCATCGTCTTCTACAAAAGACGCTTCAAATTCCGGTCTCACAGTTGATACATGCCGAGATTCAAAACCAGAAAGAATCCAGGATGAAGATCCCAAGTGCAAGGACTCAAAATCCCAAGTCGTGGTTTTAAACACAAGATCATATTCTTCGTGTACAGACGAGGTGGACGATTCATCAGAATCAGCTTTGCAACTACTCTTGGATTTCCCCGGAAACAATGACATGAGTTTCCTAGAAGATCACATCAATGACTACTCGTTATACCCGACTTTGTTGAGCAACATTTGAAAATCATCTTAATTAGTTATTAATGGTCCTAATTTTGACCTCTAATCGTCCGTTTTAGTCATATGTATATTTGTTCGTCTCTACTACTAATTAATAGGATGCCTCTGCTGATTAATATGCATAGAGGTTTACCATTCATGCACCGGTGTTTCGTTCTCGAGAATCGTTAAGTCAAGCAAGGTGCCTGGTTATTAGTTTTCTAAGTTTTATATGCAAATTGTTTCTTCAACTAATGCTTGCCTAACAAATTAAATGGTGTTACCGCCTTTGATTCAATTTGGTGAAAGCGTAAACAACCCGACTGATCAATGATCAATGTTACTACTAAGCTAAATATAGTAACGTTGTTGTGGATCGGTCGTCATAAGTTATGGGTAAGGGCTCGATTCATGTCATTAGGATTGCGTAATTGTTATAACATCATTATAATATGGTCATGGCTATAACTTGTGTTGGAGTTAGAGTTGACGGAAATGGAGTATAGGAGGAAGTGTTGGGCCGGGTGGTTAGGGGGTACCGAATGCCGGGTGCCTTCTATCCAAACTTGCCGTAAGTGAGTTTAATCTCCGTCTTATTCCTGAGTATTAGTTAATGATTAGATTTATAGTATATATGATTAATAAGTAGTCATTCGAATATGTCCTAGACGGCTAGACGTAATAATTTGGGGGAAATCGTTTTATGGCGGAGGCCGGATTGACGAATTAGATTAGTTTGTGCCTTTTAAGGGGGATTATAATTGTTATATTCAATTATTTATGTAGGACACGACGTCGTAGATGAGTATTACACTCAGCCTTGGCCCTTGTGATATCTACTTGGTGTGCCAGCCAAGATGGATCCTTACTAACTAGTGTATATTGATTTAACACAAATTCTCATTTGTGACGGACAAAATCCGTCACAAGCTGAATTGTATGTTGATGTCAGTTGGTTATTATTGGTAAGTTGTGATCTCGAGATCGTCTTTTTCAGTATAAGAATGAGGTTGTTGTTTCCGGTTAAGCTTGACATTGTGAGTATTGGTTATTGAGAGTGATGGATTTTGATATTATCGAGGTCGGTGTGTAGTGTTGTGTCATCTATGTTCGTGGAATCGATGTCATCGAAAGTTGATCCCGGGTCTGGTTGAGCGCAAATCCACCTCAATGGTTCTCCTTTGGATATTCATCAACTTTTGTGATTGATTTACGGACTAGTTTTATCTATTTTTATTGTTGGAATGTAAGAAAATTTACGGAGTAGTAATAACATTTGAGTTGAATGGCAAGGAGGCTCATGATTGATTTATTTTTTGGTACATAGACCTGGACACAAGTGCGAACTGGCCCAACCCAAAATACCGGTCCCAATTTTCTCCGGCTCGATACCACAATCCGCCTAAACCGCTATTCCCAACCAGGTTGGTCACGAGTTCACTTCTTTCCATCCTGCATGGCCCGCCCTACCCCTTTTGCCTTACCGGGCCGATTTCAAGGCCATGATACCCCTGCCCGACTCACCCCATCCCATGGTTGGTCCTCCACGCTTAATAGTTATAGATTTAGAACGAGTAATAATTTTAAAGAAAAAAATAAGTTTAAGTTACATTATTAAAAAGACTTAAATAAGGACTCTAAAGTCACAATTAACATTTTCAAAGAGATAAACGGTAAAATAGCTAGAGGTGGGTGGAAAACTAGAAAATTAAGCAATGGATTAGTAGAACATCACCGAAACATGGATTAGTATAGTATGTAAAGAAATCACCGATGTAAGGATTGTGATATAACCAGAAAGTCTTGCTGAAGACGGGTCTGGTTTTGTAACGGGTAATTTGTGAAAAGAAATGGGTTGAAGGGGACAAGGTGGGCACCCCCCATGTGCTTCCCCACTCACCCTCGATGAGTATTTTTGTGAGGGGAAATGATATCCGTCTTCATTTGTGACGATATAGTGTATCTTCAATGAGATTTTGTGTGATATAATAAGAATTAGCAGATATCAGTGCTCCTGATGTTTAAAATAAAAAATGATTCTACAATTTCAATGTCTGATTTATAAAAAAGCTAGTTAAATTTCTTAAGATTTTCTATATATAACTGGATCAAACAAATTGGCATCACTCTTGAATTGCAGAAACTAACGACACTTATCTTGTACTATAGAGTATATACTAAGGTCATGTTCTTTCTGTCTTTTTAGAGTTGAACTGAACTGAACTGAATGAAGCTGAATTGAATTGAACCGAGCTGAACTGAATGAAGCTGGAACTGAACTGAATTGAATAGAGCTGAGCTGAACTAAACTAAATAAAGCTGAATTGAGCTGAACTGAACTGAAATAATTATATTAATAAGATTGTGTCTCAGCTACCCACCAATTTCTTGTAAAAAAATCTGGTTGTTATTAATAAAAGTTCCCCGTTTGAAAAAATAAATAATAATAATAATAATACCCACAAAAAAAAATATAATAATAATAATATTTAATATTATTGTTATTATCAACTATAATAATATTAATATTCATAGTATAATATTAATAATAATATTATATTTAAAAAAAAATTATAATATTATATATGAATAATCTTTAATTACAATAGTGGAAAAATAGTAATTTTTACAAATAGTATTCTTAAATACTCCCTCCCATCCACTGTTTTCTTCCCTCTTTCCCTTTTCGGATTATTCAGGTTTTCTTCCCTATTTCCTTTTCTGGAAGATTTGTGTGGTCTAGATTCATTTACAAGTGAGGTAGTGTGTTTTGTGTGGTCCAAATCCATTTTCTTAATCTTTGTGCAAAAAGAAAGGGGAAGAATATAGTGGATGAGAGGGAGTAATAATGTTAATATTAATAATGATATTAGTAAAAATAATTGTTTCGAATAAACACACTAAACTAAGCGTTGCTCGAATCAAGGTCGGGTCAACGCGCTCCACTCAGATGGCACCCCGAGCCTATGCTTGTTCTCTTCGGATGGATCTTAATTGCATACGTAACAAATAGGCTTGGAGGGTTCCCAAGAGGTCCTTCTCCGATGACTTACGGTAGCGGTGGATAGTCGGGACCTTGCTTGAAGCTCAAGTCTCGGTGCCCCTCTCATAGTAGCTCATAGAGTAGTCTTTGATAAGGCTAAAGTCGTGTCCCCTAAATCAAAATAAACCTAGTTCACTACTAACAAAATAGCTAGTGGTAAGTCAGGTATCGAATCCACAGGGAGGCGGTAGTTAATTTATTTGCTATGTTTAAGTCGTCTTAAGGTAACAATTTGAGGGGTTTGTTTGAGTTGATTTCTATAAACTAATAGCGAGGTAAAGTAAATAACGAATTCAATAAGATAAAAGAGTCTAAGGATCCAAGTTCACTAGGTATGTTATTCGGGGATGAGATTTAATTTATCAATAGTGCAATTTATATTATTTAAGGTCGTATGATCAATCGACTCAAATACGTTCTTTAGATCTAATTTAACATGCGGTCGCTATCATTTAATTAGTTCTATTCAGTTGTCATGCCTTTACTAGTCTTAACCCGGTCGGTGAAAATCCTAGTTTATGCTACATTAATTAGTCAATCCTGCAGTAATTAATCAACTAGATTCAAACCAACAAACTGAACAACAATGAAAGAGCAATCTCCCTACTACTAAGAGAATAAAAATTCTCTTAGTTTTTTCCCTCCAAAAAGTATCTAACTAAATAAGGTAATAACTAAAACTTACTTCCATTACATTATTATCTTTTCAATGAAATTATTAATATAATTTAATTTTAATATTGTAACTAAATTCATTATTATAATTTTTTCATAAAATAAAATAAATTGGTAGTAAATTATAAAATACGGAGTGTATAAGTTGTTAGGTTTTCCAATAACGCAATAATTACGGAGTATTAATGTATACAATAACTTGACACATACTTACGATTAGGTTCGTGACAAAAAAAAAAACAAATTCATTGAAAAAAAATCACAACTTAATTAATTTTCTTTGATTAGTTTTACATTTCATTTGTTTTTATTAATATCTAAATATAATGAAGTGAAGTATTAAATATTAATAAGCTACAAATTAAAAAGGTATACGTGAGCTTTTATTAATAATAGTATATCTGATATGAGGCAAAATATTTTGCGCAATTTTTTTCACAATTTCATTTTCATGTCCTTTGATACAAATGTATTACAAGTTGACTATCTCCTTTTGCAATTTTCTAATTTTATATTATAATTAAATCATTACTTTAGGTTATTCGTTTGATAAATTTAATCATATAATAATATTATTTTAATAATGAAGTAATTTATATAATTAGTTTCGGTTAAAACACCAATCTTATTTGGTGTGAAATTATCAAATAGTCTCTCTTATACGGGCTTAAGCATGTTACCAATTTATAATATTTAACGTTTTTGTACATTGTTATCTAAAACACCGCGCATTTGCGCGGGATTTACACTAGTTTAACTATCGTTTCATTAATTAACCCCCCTTCTAACAACCTAGATCCCCATTCACCCTAAATTAGGAGTTTAGCTACTCATACTAAAGGGAAGAACAATAACAATAATGATAGAAAGCATAATTAAATACATAAAAGATGAATAACAATCGAATAATTAATAAACGAGGAAAGATTAGCAATAATACCGTAGCAATAATTGAAGACAAGCTTAGATCCGAAATAATACGTAAAAATAAAACCAAATTAGAGTTTCTAGAGTTTCTAAAACTCGATCGTCAAAGTGGAACCAACTCGATCGAGTTTTAGAAACTCGATCGAGTTTGCCAACTCGATCGAGTTCGTCTAAACTCGGTCGAGTTTCTTCCTGTTCCAGCTCTTCTCTTTTCGTCTTCTTCAATTCGCTTCCTTTATTCCTCTAGGTTTCCGTGCCATGCTTCGTGTGTTCCTCCATGCCAAGTCCGTGGTGCTCATTATACTCCTTTGCTCCATAAATGCTCTATATCTCCATTAAAAACACCGAAATGCAGAAGTATCTCATTCTAGCATAAATGACATATATATATATCGTATAACTTAGCACAAAAACCGCATTAAAACAACTAAAAGGGAGGCATATAATGTATATAAATATGACTCATCAAACTTCCCCAAACCAATCCTTTGCTAGTCCTCAAGCAAAGCATCACACACATTACAAAAGACAATCATACAAATGGTGAATAAATAACTCAGCGCTAATGTTAGTGCATCTACAAATCTCAAGCTATCCATATCTATAACAAAGTAATGACCAAATGTACCAATGAAACAAATTCAAAGGTACGAGTAATAGAAAATATAGCTCAAGTCTCAAGATTTATATGACAGTGCAATATAGACAATAACCAAATACCTTCGACCTTGCAAGACAAAATATAGTCGGATTCTCGCAAATTCACTCATGCTCATAAGTATATGTATGGGTGAGTTATATGTAAGATAGAAAGAAATAAGAACACTCACTCGACTTATGAAACATGCATGCAATCTAATGTGATAGGGATTTCCCCAACTTATATGCAATCATAATGTAGACAAAAGTATATGTATCAAGGACAATAAAGATGGCAAATGGGCAAAGATAGAAGTGGTTTGTGCCAAAGCACGTTATGGATATGTGAGGCTAAAACGGTAGTCGCAAGGCTAAATTAAACCAATTTTCCAATAATAAGCATAAACCAACCCACTAGAGAAATTATCTCAACATTGACAACGCATGAGAGGTATGAAATACTCTCCAAATTTGCATTAGACTCTAGCAACCATCTTTTGATTCCATAACAAGACAAATGAAGCAATATTTTTTCTTTTCTTTTTCTCGATTTTTTTTCTTTTTTTCTTTTGCTTCATATATTCTTTTTTTCAACAATAGAGATCAACACAATTGTTTAATAAATGTTTCTACTACACCCACAAATGATAATAGTAGTCCCTATCCCAACCATAGTAGTAAAAATAAACGTGGTAAGCAAGCAACTGTGACTATCCCGAAAAAGTAGGCAAATTCTAGTATTGTAGCTATTAAATTGGGTTAATAAATGGCTGCAATGGTTCAAACGGGCTAAACAAAAGGTAATGTAAGGCTTATTTGAACAATAAGAACCGCCTATCCACATGTACTTAGTCATATGAAAACAATAAAAGCATCAAGAAACCAATTGTCACACTTATGTAGTTTGATATTACATATTACACAAGGAGAAACCACACTAAAGCCTAATTGATATTGAGACCAGTTTATTGAAGTTCTTGGCCTAGGAAGCTCTATAGATCTCAGATTTTAAGTAGTTTACCAACTTATTTTGTCAAGTCGAATTAGCATAGGGTATGTCAATTACGGTCAAACTTGATCAATGAGCTTTGTTTTCATAAGTTATCGGGTCAAAACAAAGTACATGGACAACTTAAATGAGATTCAAATGCAAAAATAATGCAAATTATCATCATTGAAGTTTATTTCACCAAAACTAATCTAATAAAGTAAATAACATGTTTTTGGATTTTATAAATTTTTTAATTTTTATGGATTTTTAATTTAAAATGCACACAAGCAATAAATAAAAGCACACAACATAAATTAAATCACACAACATAATTAAACTCTTTCCCCAAACCTAAATGTCACAGTGTCCTCATTGTGACGCCTACAACATAGCAATCACACAAAAATAACCACCAACCTAAAGGACACTACTAACAAAAGGAAGGGAAAGACTAGAGATAATACAATAAAAGGTAGATACAAGGAAATAGAATACCAAATAAGAGCTGAAAGTCTCCTAAACCATCATCAAAAATAGGGGAAGAAGACCATCCACGCGATTCCATAATCATCGGCTACGTTGCCGCACCCAGCAACAGCCAAACTCGATCGAGTTCTGTCAAACTCGATCGAGTTCGCATCTGGCAAACAACTTTCTGCATTTAAAACGAATGCCCATGCAAGGCATAATCAATACAAGTTAAAGCACGCAAAAGTAAATTGAAAAGTAGCGCATGTGCTACACATATGCATAAGTAGCACCAATAAATAATGTGGGCAAAGAAGCTAGGTAAAGAAAATTGTCCGGGCTCATCAAACTCAAAGTCTAGCATAAAATAAGAGCATGGTTGCTCATTGCTCTACAAGTCATTATCGAAGGGTGGAGTATATCATTATATGCTATGTCAGCCATCACTTGAGCTTTCTCCACTTCAACTTTCTCATCTTTAAAGATTTTTGCTTCTAATGCATCTAGCTCGGCCTCCAAATCAACACTTTCGTCTCAAATTTCTTCATAGCTATAATCCATCACAGGACGAGGATCATCTCCATAAATCAACTTCTCAATTGCGTCAAATGGGTTCCTATCAAAACATAAAGCAAGAAAAGCATCAATAGAAGGATCAAGAGTATTAATCATATGACATGAAGCTTTCAAATCAGGAGGGCGTGGTGCTTTATTATGAGTAAAAGTGATGGTATTATCCCCAATACGAAAAATAAGACTACCCTCCCTAAGATTTATCAGTGCCCCAGCTGTGTTAAGGAAAGGTCGTCCAAGAATAATTAGTACTTTGGAATCCTCAGTCATATCCATCACCACAAAATCACATGGAATAAAATAATTCCCTACTTTAACTGACACATCTTCTAAAATACCGAAAGGGCGTTGAATAGACCTGTCAGCCATTTGTAGAGTCATACTAGTGCATTTAAGTCGAGTCATGTTAAGTTGTTTACAAGTTTTATATGGCATGACACTAACACTTGCTCCTGAATCACATAAAGCATTATCAATAACTAGAGAACCAATATTGCAAGGAATAAAAAAACTCCCTGGATCCTTAAGTTTAGGTGGAGAAATTGCTTGTAATGCGGCATTGCACTCCTCAGTGAATGCTATCGTCTCCACTTCATTAAAAGTCCTCTTCTTTGTCAATATTTCCTTCAAAAACTTCGCATAAGCCGGCACTTGTTGACCAATTCAGTAAATGACACAGTCACTTGAAGATTTTCCACTACCTCTATGAATCGCCCGAACTCCTTATCCAACTTTGTCTTGATGAGTTGTCGGTGCGAAAAAAAGCAATGCAATTTTAACGGGCTCGACTTCTTTCCTCTTTTTCTCCAAATTCGAACCATCGTAATCAGGCACAGAGGTAACTTGATCGAGTTCAAAGTTACTCGATCGAGTTATTATATCATTAGTTACAGCCGTAGCTGATCGAGATAAAACAGCAGCATCAGGTGTCGAAACTCGATCGAGTTTGCACATCGTTAATTACGGTATTTGAGAAACGCGAAACAACAGTCGAACTCGATCGAGTTCTAGCTGATTTCCTCGCGTTTTGTCCAGCTAGTTTGTCTCGTGCTTTATCTTCGCAACTTTCTGCTTCGTCATCACTCAATGCCAAATTACCCAATCCCTTAGGATGCATATAAGGGACCTCATCTTCAAAAATGGGCCTCTTCGGACCTTGATATGTAGTACCACTCCTTAAA
>JAGPOY010005780.1:0-10763 GCA_018983105.1 Silene uniflora
ATGACGGAATCTACTCGATTGAGGACAAATTCCTGTCGATCGAGTAAAATCTTCTAACCAATCACTCGATCGAGTAAGATAGATACTCGATCGAGGTCTTCCTTCCCCTTAATCACTCGATCAAGCAAAGAAGCTCTCGATCGAGCAAATAAGCTCTCGATCGAACATAAAGAGTACTCGATCGAGTACTTCTCAGCGCGTAATTCCATTTCGCGCACTGAACTTCAAACGGCCGCCATTTCTTAGTTACTTGTCCGAATCAAGCGATTTTTGCGGCGTTGGAAAGCTAACAGGATAAGCTTTCATATCCGATTTCAATCACCTGATTATATGGTGTAGAACTCGAGATACGGCTCTCCAAAGTAGGCACTAGCGGCGTGAAGCTCTTCTTTTGTTTGCCTAGTTTCTTTTCTTCTATGCGCACCTCAAAATGGTAGTTTCCAAGCTTCGACACAACTCATCTCCTAAATGCGTGTACTTGGGACAGTTTCGGCTCGGTTTCCGCTACTTCTTGGCTTGTACCTACAAGATAGCAATGAAAGTACAAAGTAGCATATTCGGGACATAAAGTGACAATGTATCACCCAAATGACATAGAAATGCGTGCCAAAATGGACCGTAAAGTCTATTTGAAATGCACGCATCAAACTTCCCCAAACCAAACCTTTGCTAGTCCTCAAGCAAACTAAATGCAAGTAATAAGGACCTAATGGAAAGGAGTAAATCTCAGAGCTAGCTACAAGTCAATGCTAAACCGTTTAATGCACATAGTCAACCGCTGCAAAGCTCAACACAAAAGCGAACAGAATTTATGCACATCTTAGAAAGAAATTGGACGTTCGACTTTGCAAGACTCATAAAAAATTGGACTCTCCCGGGTCACTCTTCTCTCAACAAGCAAACGGTAAGTTATATGTGTAAAGAGAAATAAGAGAATGTAGACACTCACCTAGACTACGACCGACATAACATGCATTGCTAACTAATATGAATAATGTTTCAGTCACCGTACACACACATAACCACCGTTCAAGGACAATCACGTGCCGAACAATTGCAAAATATGGATATGTGAGGCTAATTAGTAAGAAGGGGCAAAACAATAATGGGAATGTGAGGGTAAGTAGTCAAGCTAGTACCTAACAAAACCATGATAAAACTCATTCCGTTCTTCCAATTATCAAAACTTAAGCTCAATGCCTTCATACTAGGCATATACAACACAAGAATCCGAAAAATAATGCACCTCGTTAAATAATAATAAGCATAAGAGGTGTAAGAAATAATACTTGCAGCCAATTTCTTTTTCTTTTATTTTTTTTCGATTTTTTTCTTTTCTTTCTATTAAGGGCTGATTTTTTTTCTTTTCTTTCTTTCTTTTCCTTCTTTTCTCATGAATACTCACTCTGATACAGTAATAATGAGCCAAAATCAATAACCGTACAACATATACCGCAGAAACTACTAAACTAGCTCGGCAAAGGTAGGCTTAATTTAGTATGTAGTTAAAGGGTAACTGGCAGATTTGGCTTAATGTGGAGCTGATGGGGTAAAATGAGAAAAGGGAAATGCAAAAGTTCTCCAACACGTGATACCGACCACAAACCATATTCTTGTAGGCAAAAAGCAATCAAAATTCATATACATGCAATACAATGAAATGTGGGGAGTAACTACTCTCAATCCTAGATGAACTGGCCATGGATGTCACCAGTTAAGGGCTCTAAACCTCAGAATATGTAAGTAGGTTGCCAAATTAACGAAAAAAGCAATCAAAATTCATATACATGCAATACAATTATAATATGTAAATTGCTGACGAAAAAAGCTGACGTAAATTCCTGACGGAAATTCCGTCAGGAAAGGCGATTACTGACGGATTTTAGGCGTTTCTGACGGATTTTTTCTGTCAGTTTCCCGCCTTTATGTTGTAGTGGTTGACCCTTGACTAATTTATTAGTCAAAAGTTGCTAAGCCAAAGTGAGTGTATGCTTGAAATAAAGGAACTAGAAATAATAAATCCTTGAATAACGGATTAGAAATAATGAATGCTTTCCTAAAAATATATCCCTTGAATAAGATGTTCCAAATCTCAAATACGATCACTACTCGGTTAAGACTAATACCCATGAGGTTATTATCGAGTAAAAGCTTTTTCCACCGCTATGTTATCCTAGCTGCCGAACATGCCACTTAAATGGGACCTCTGAGTCGGTATGCTAATTTCCGGATATCTCGGGTATGCCCCTTGAATGGGACCTCAGAGCCAAGTGCCGGTATATTGTCGATATGTCGGGATGGTCCGCCTATCGATGTGTCATCGTCTCTATGAGTGATAAGTGCCTAATTTGCATATTTTATCCCCTTTTGTTAGCTATAATTTACATTGTATTTTGCACTTATTTTAGTGTTTTGAAATATTTGCATTTCTAGTGTGTTTTGCAGCTTTTACATGTTTTGTAGGAACACTTAGCTTTTTGAGCTAAAAATACTACAAGTGAGCCACTAGGAGTGCAAGGCCAAGTAGAGCTTAAGAAATGGACAAGTATGAGCACTAGCATGAACAATTATGTGTTGATGGACCAAATGTACAACAAAATACAATTGGAAGGTCAACAAAAGTCAAACCCTTATTATAATTGTCCAAATGAAGTAAAGAGGCATGAGATTCCAATTGTGAGATAATGCAAAGTTTTGGACCTTTAATCGGGTGCTTAATCACGCATTTATAGCTTAGCATAAGATTCCATGAGCATTTTACCAAGAAATTAACACAAATGACTAAGATCACTACGGTCACGATCGGGACTGATGACCCCGATCGGGAACACCCGATTCTAGCCCGATTTTGCACTTCCTTGGATTCTTTAAGTTTCACCTCCTATTCTACTATAAATAGGAAGGTGTATACGACTCATTAGGGGTCTTCTACACCCTTCTCATATACAATTCTCATATAATTCTCTTAGTTAGCTTAGTTTAGTTTAGGTTAGTTTAGTTATTATTTACATTTCAATATACATTTCCCTTTATCAATTACAATTCCAATTTACATTCAAGCTATTTCCATTCAAGTATTTGTTCTTCATTTCCATTTCCTTTCAAGGTATTTCATTTCTATTTTATTATGTTGTTTCTTTCAATTGTTTACATTTCGTTTTATTCCATTATGTTAGAGTAGATTACTAGTCTAGGGACTAGGGGAAACATGTAATAAAAGTATTTGCAAAATGAGTAATTAGTAGATGTAAAATGTTCTTTATGTTGTTCCTTCACATGTTTGCTATGTTTTAACCCGTTCCATTAATCGAGAGACGAGGGACTTGAGAAGGACATTCGTATGCGTAACTAGAATGAACTAAATCGAGAGATCAATGGACCATTCTATGATTGATGATGCTAATGTCGAGAGGCGGGTGTCATTGACCTAAACAACTAAACAATACTATAACATCTCATGTTGATCTCATGCATTTACATCTTTTACATGTTGAACCGAAATCTCTAGATGCTTTTTATTATTATTGCTTTTATCATTGCTTTCAAACCAACCAACTCAATCGATAAACCTACCGAGATAAAATTCTATCCATAACAATTACATAGCAACTATCTAGCTCTCCGTGGAATTCGACCCCTATATACTACATTTACTTGTTGTACTCTAGGGTATCTTTGAATAGGTGTGCGACACCCTATCAATGAGACATATGTGAATCGTTCGTGTTACATGTTCGGCGCTACCTAGGTAAGGTTTAGGGATCGACGTGACGGGAGAATGCTTAGAGAGATTATGCTATACAAGTATGGACAGTATATCACGAAGCTGCATGTGGAGGGATTGTCGTTAGGATAGTAGTCGACCAAGTGCCACTGAGGAGCTGCGTGTTTCGAGAAGTTGCGGAGTGGGTACGTGCGCATGTATTGACAGGAGCTTGATCAGCTTTACTACCTAGCTTTCTGATATCTTTGCAATTATTATTTCACGGTTGCAATCGTGTGTAGACCTTGGCGGTTGCGATTGTCTTGGTGCCTCGAAGTGTATGGGACATGTCACTTAAATGGGAGCTCTGAGACCATCTATTAGCCGTTTGTTCTTCCCCACGATTCAGGTTGTTAAACCAAGTCAATTTAGTTGTCCGGTCCTACTGAGACTAGGGGTGAGATGTAAACCTCCTAGAATCGGTATGATTGACGGGATTGATGTCCCCACTTGTACTCAAGGTGAGATGCAAGCCGTGGGTATGCGTGTGACATTAGTAGTCACGTCCCGTGCTTATTGTGAAGGAATAAATGTTTTAAAAGAAATGACAACAGGTTTTATTCGCATGACATCTTCTTGGATTTCATCATATAATATATTGTTAATCCATGTCGTTATGTTCACATGTCTATCATGTCACATGCCAATATGAACGAATGTGTTACTTCATGTACATATCACTTGTGTACATGCCGATGTTGTAATGTGACTAGAATTGTATGTTTGATCGCCTAATTGCATTACTAATATTCTGCATGATCATTTGAGTCCGTTGTTAGAGGACGGTTAGGTTACACCTACTAAGTGGGACAATTTTATTTTAATGATGTTTCAGGTGACGTGGACCTTGAAGACTGAGACCTAGGATGGGACTGTTGAGAGAATAAATTATCAGCTTTCATCTTTTATAAGTTGTTGTAACAAACTTTTATCAAGTCCGACCTTGTTTTATTTGTTTTTCAGTAATCAGACCTTGTATTATGTTTTTAACATCCTGTTTTTTTTTATGAAGCAAGTCTTTACGAGTTGATGGTTTTAATTTTTACCGATTTTTATGACTTTATTTTCTTTCCGCCTTTGTTAAAAAAAGTCATTGGAGAAACTGGGCTGTTATAGTTGGTATCATAGCGACCTTGAGACCGTGGATAGTAATTGTGCCAAACATTATTATTTCACCTATCGAGAAAGCATCTGGGACTCATGACTAGAACTTTTAAAATGAGAGTTTTACTTAGGGTTATGTCAGGGAGGGTAGAACTACCTTAAAGATCCTAACTGTCATAGGGATCAACGCTTGTGCTGTCTTTTGCAGGTTATGTTTTAGTTGCTTGTTAGAATTTGTTTGATTAACTATCTAACTTAGTATGCACACTCGTCACCCTTTAGCAACTTAGAATGAACCCCAACACTAGGAATACCACCATACTAGAACCTGACTTGAATTTCATCCAGATGGTGGGATCAAGTAAGAAACCCAGAGATATGATTGAAGAAGAAGTAGCCGAAGTAGAGCGGAAGAAAAGATTCAGAAAGTGGCTCAAGGATCACCCTAAGAAGGTAAGAAGGACTGAACAGGCGTACCAATATCGAATTACTGACTGGGAAGCCAAGGCCAAGAATTTTCGCTTCACCTATCAAAAGAGGAACCTCAAGCTAGAAGCTGCTACAAAGAAGAAGGATAATGCTCGAGCAAACTTCTGTGGCAATGCCCCAATCTTCTTCGAGGAGAGACTTGACTACCCAAACTTCATCAGAGTTTGTGAGTGGAGATTCAATGAATTCAATATACCACCCAGCTGAAAGGTGGAGTTCGCAACTACGAACCTCATAGGGAAGGCGGAATTATGGTGGAACCTTATTCTAACCAAAGAATACCCAGAGGACCATTACTATGACTGGTACGAGTTCAAGAAGGCACTTCATGTCTGTGCCAGGGCGATCGAGAAGGGAGCAAGATTCTTGTACTAGTTAGAGACTAGGAAAAACCTAAACCCTAGCTCAGTTTATCGTAGGACTAACTATGTTCTTGTACTTTAGTTATCGATTTCATTGTAACCTCCATCTAGTGAAGCTATCTAGTATTAGCTTGTAATAAGGATGTTACCAATGAAATATGTGCTTGTGATTCTTGTTTAGTGCGACATGTGTTTCATTCCTAGTTTGTGCATATCTTTTCATTACTTGCACTGATGACACCACATCTCGAGCAGATGACGATAACCAGAAATGGAAATGGAAACGGAAACTCCCAGGAGGATTTAAGGAGGCAGGGATATGAGGAAGCCATGACCCAGATGGCTGCTCGGCTAGCGGATGCCCAAGCAACAATCACGGCTCATCTTTTGACAAGTTTTCAAAGCATAGACCCCCATCTTATCATGGCTCGGACAATCCTAACGACCTTGCAGACTGGCTAGCTGAAATGGAGAACCTCATAAGGCTAAGCCACACCCCTGACGAGGAGAAGATCGAGATAGTGTCTTACTACCTCAAGGGAGCAGCACACGACTGGTGGACAATCGCCCATGAAGCTTTTATGGCAACGCCTAGATACGGTTGGAAAGAGTCAGAGCCAGCCTCGAAAAGAAATACTATCCCCCAGCCCTGAAGTATCAGAAGGAACAAGAGTTCCACAACCTGGAGATGGGAACTATGACCCTTTCGGAGTACACCCGTAAGTTTGACGAACTGTCCAAGTTCGCCAAGAGATTGGTACCAGATGGGAAGACACGCATCAATCAGTACGTGCATCAGATGGAACCCAGTTTGAACCAGTTGATGGTGGGACATAACTTCCCAATATTTCAAGATGCCTATGAGACAGCTATGTCCATATATGCCGCCATTCAGAATGCGGAAAGGAAGAAGAAGAAAACCTACACCCCTATGGTGTCTCCTAACAGTTGCATTCAGAAACCTCACTACCAGAAACCCCACTACCAGAAACCTCGTCATCAGAAGAATTTTAACCAGAAGTCAAACCCTTTTGCCAAGAAACCCAAGGCCAACAAATTCTCCCCTAAAGGCGGAAATACTGGTGATGACGACACCCAGGGCTCAACTTCAAGTTGCTACCTATACAAGCAGGCCGCACACCCTGGCAAGCAATGCAACGGGAAACCAATCATCTGCTTGTACTGTAAGGAGGAGGGTCACAAGTCTTACGTCTGCCCCAAGAAGACAGGAATCCCACTGGCTCAGGGAAGGGCATACATGATGATAGAAGGAGGAGAGGAAGAACAAGCTGATACAGTCACTGGTAAATTTCTAGTTAACTCTTGTATTGCTTATGTATTGTTCGATACAGGAGCATCGCTAAAAAGCAATAAATAAAAAGATGGAAAACTAAGAACACGGTACTCACAAAATCTGCTTCGCCATACCAGCTGCAAAATATGGGAAGCACGAATCATATTAGCAATGTCTTGCATCGGGACCCAAAATCAACTTTAAATGTTTTTGACTGGTATAGGCGCCGGAATCTCGTCTGGTCACCTTCAGTCTCTTGCGCATCAGGACTTGCATTCCTATTAGTCCTAGCGCCATAAGCAAAATCTGTTCCGGACAGATTCATGACATATGTATCATGAACTCTGTCGAGAACTTTCCTCCCCAAACCAAATTGCACAATGTCCTCGATAATGGCGGCAACGACTGCACCAGAAGAGAACGGAGCCATGCCTGAAACATGCAACAAGCAAAAGACGGATTAAATAGGCCCTAAGATTAAACAGAGGCCCTATAACCCTAGATCGGTATACGAATGGAAGGGGGCAAATTTCAATAAAAACATTCAAGAAGTACCTGAAGTAGACTACCCACAAAAGATACAATCAATCAAGTAAAAAGCACAAATTCGAAAGCGATCGAATTTTTAAACCCAGATTTTCGACAAAAAGTGATTTAATCGAACAAGATTAAGCACGAAAAACGAAGGGGGTTTGATTGATTGTGATAAAATACGAAGTGGGTGACTAAGTTGTGGTATTTAATTGGGCAAATAAGGGAATTTACAGGAATTAATTTAGAGAGGGAATGAAGAACGAAGGAGGGGGGTTCGAATAAAGTGACAGAGATTGAGGGAAACTCCCTTTATATAACCTCGACAAGTCACTCGACGAGAAGAAAATCTTCTTGATCGAGGACATTTGGCTTAGATCCTCTCGATCGAGCAAATATTACCTCTCGATCGAGAGGTGGCTGTCCCTTGATCTTCCTTTTACTCGATCGAGAACTGAATTTCTCGATCGAGGTCTTCTTCTTCACCATACTCCTCGATCGAGAATTTTTCCATTCGATCGAGGTTTTTTCTGCTGAGCACGCATTTTCACGTATATTCCTTTGAATGCGGCTTCCGTTCCTGCAAAATTGAAATTAAAAATATCCCAAACAACCACAAAATTGTCTATAGTCCAAAATTGTCTTCTATGCTAAAAAGTCTATAGTCTAAAACCGTAAAACGAAATAAAACGAGTATTAAAGCAATACGAAGTTTAAAAATCTATTGTCTATTACAATTTGCATGGGGTTGCAAACCCGGCTAGTGTCCAATTAAGTTCAATAGGCCATTACGAGGCTTCTGGCTCACAGAGTCAGCTTCCGCACCGGTAATCTCCACTCTTCGACGCCATACATATGATCCATTCTCCGAAGTATGCTCCAATGTCAAGTCCCTTGAGCAAATTTGCGTCACCTTGTCCTTGTCAACCTTCCTAGATTTAGCATTGGAGCTTGATTCGCCACGTTCAAGTGACAAAGCTCCCCATCCAGGTCCTGCGCAATAAACAACAATAGCACGATCCTCCTTCCTGCTCTCAATCTGAGGCGGAGGCGTAAGTGTAGCAACAGGCAAATCGACAGTAGTAGGAATGATAGGCAACTCAATCATAGGGGGTGTCTCTAAATTAACCGCAGGAATAGCATTACATTCGAAGACACGCATAGAGCCCTTATGAGTAGCAGGTTTTGCAAACACAAGTTCTTCTCCACCAACATTAAATGTAAGAGTCCGTAACCCGACATCGATGATCGCTTGCGAGGTGTGCAAGAACGGTCTTCCCAAAATAATGGGAGTGTGTGTGTCTTCGGGCATGTCTAACACGACGAAATCAACCGGAATAAAAAACCTTCCTATTTGCACAGGAATATCTTCTAAAACTCCTAAGGGTCGTGTAAGAGTACGGTCCGCCATTTGGACCGTCATGTTGGTGCAGTGGTACTTGGTAAATCCTAACCGCTTAGCCAAAGACAAAGGCATTACGCTAACACTAGCTCCTAGGTCACATAACGCATTATCAATTAATTGCAATCCAATATGACACGGTATGGAAAAACTTCCAGGGTCGGCTAGCTTAGGCGGGGTTCGGTTCTGGAGGTATGCGGAGCACTCCTCCGTCAAGGCAATGGTCTCGACCTCATCAATAGAACGTTTACGCATCAAAATTTCTTTCATAAACTTTAAATAGGAGGGTACCTTTCTCACAAGCTCGATAAACGGAACTGAAACATTCAAACCTTGCACAATTTGTCCAAACCGCGCAAACTCTGGTTCCGTCGTCTTGGCTTTCTTCAAACGTTCCGAAAATGGAACGTACTCATTAGATACTCCCTTGTGCGTATCACGAATCAAAGCATTATTCAGCATTCTCTTGCTCAAAGGTCTCGATCGACCACTTTCCTCTTCAGAACCCGTCAATCGAACAGCAGTATCACTCGATCGATCAATATTTTCACTCGATCGAGAGCTTTCATCAACAGCATCTCTCGATCGAACAACAGCCTCAGCAGCAACCCTCGATCGAGTAACAGCGTGTTCTCGATCGAGTTCTTTTTCCTCAGAACTCTTCGATCGAGGAGCAATTTCCTCTCGATCAAGGAGAATATCAGCGGCAGCAGCAGAAATCTTGGAATTCGTGCCAGAAGCACCAAAATCAGCATCAATAAATCCAGAATATGACGTTCCACTTCTCAAGGTGATCATATTTAACGTCTCCTTTCGTTGTTCAGATTGGGAAGGCAACTGTCCGGGTTGCCTTGCAGATTGATTGGCAGCTAGTTGGGCAATTTGGGACTCAAGCATCTTAATAGTAGCATTGTTCGCTTGGTCCGCCTTGTTCATTTGAGTAGTTAGAGCCTGAATCACGGATTTGAGCTCTCCCATCTCTGAAACTCCTCCAGATGAGGAACTTGCTTGGTGCGGATTAGGAAATTGAGGCGGCTTTTGATAGTTTTGCTTATGCAGCGGCACATAAGCTTGTTGCTGCGGTGGGGGCGTCGGATTTTGAACATTTTGGCTCGTCCATCTTAAATTAGGGTGCACATACCCGTGATTGTAGCCTCCTCCTTGACGGAATTGCTGAAAAGAATAGACTTGCTCTTTCTCAGCAAAACAATCGATAGCAACGTGGCCCGGCTCGCCACACCTCTCACACACAATAATCTCCTCTCTTTGCAGCATATGAACCGTTTGTTGGCTTCCGGAAGAACTATTCTCCATCTTATCCATCCTAGCCATCAGCTTCTCAAATTTGTCGTCGAGCCCGTTAGTTTCAACGTTAGCCACGGTTCACGTACCACTCCGTGGATTACCATACTCAGCCGTGTGATTCACCATTTCCTCGATCAACTGCCAGCCCTTAATATCATCTATCTTGCGCTGAAATCTACCATTGGCTACAGAATCCAATATAGCTCGGTGATCGTCATACAACCCATTGTAAAATTGGTTGCAGATAAACCAAGGAGCGAAACCATGATGAGGTACAACTCTCACATACGACTTAAACCGGCTCCATGCTTCAAACAAATTCTCTAAAAAAAATTCAATTGATGTTTTGATAGTCCCCCATCTCAATCATCTGATACTGTTAAAAAAAATCAATTGATGTTTTGATAGTCCCCTGTCAATCATTTAATACTGTTAGATCAATTATAATTATGCCTTGTGTTGGATTCATGCAACGCATGTATAAAGTAGCTAGATCAGAGATGAAAAATATGA
>JAGPOY010005781.1:0-10763 GCA_018983105.1 Silene uniflora
ACCACTATCTCTCGCTTCCACCCAGTTATCTATGAGGGTAGCGAACTGCCTCATGTGCTCGATAACTGGCATAGAGAAATAGAGAATGTCTTGGCAGTGGTCAACTGTCCAGCGGAACACATGGTGGATCAAGATGCGTTTTACCTGCGAGATGAGGCTGGAGCATGGTGGGCTAGTGTCAAGGCGGATGCTCGTGACCAGTACGTGGGAGTCGTCGTTTCCTTGAGAAGAATTCAAGGGTGCTATGAGGAAGAAGTTCATTCCAGAACACTTGAAGGCTAAGATGAGGCTGGAATTCTCTAACTACCGCATGGCGGATTCAATTACTGTTGCGGAGTACTACAAGCGCTTCAACGAGCTGGCAAGGTATGCTGACGATATGGAACTCACTCCAGCAGTCAAGGCTCCTCGCTTTGAGCAAGGATTATCACTGAAGATTATGGAGAAGATGCAGTCTAGGTCACTCACGACTCTGGCTGATTCATATAAAAGAGCGGGGAATGCTGAAAGGATGGTGGAAATGACCAAAGAAACTCGGGAAAAGCTGAATGAGAAGAGGAAGAGTGATAATGAGAATGGTGGACAGTCAGGATTCAAACGGGGTAACTACCAGAACAAGAACTACTACGGAGGATCTGGCTTTGAAAGTGCATCTCCATTTGGAGGGCAAGGTAGTCGCTCCAACAACTTTAACCCGGGAGTGCAGTGCTTTAAGTGTGGAGGATTTGGACACAGGAGATATGAATGTGCTAGTCCTGGTACGTTCATTTCTCAGAGGCCACAACAACAACAGTACCGTTTCACACCGACACCAAACCAGAGCATGACAAGTAATCGGTTCGCTGCTTCGGGCTTCAATCAGAATGGACAAGTTAATAGCCATAACATCTATTTCAACCGTAACAATGGTGGAAACTATCAGTGACAAGGAAATGCTAATCACCAGAACACAGCCGCGAAACCCGCTACTTCGGCGAGCACAGTTCAGGGCAACGGGCAGAAGAACAGTGGCAAGCTGTTTATGATGGACAAGCAAGCAGCAGAGGATGATGCTCAAGTCGTTACAGGTACCTTTCTTGTTAATTCTGTACCTACTTTCGTACTTTTCGATTATGGAGCTTCGCATTCTTTTATTTCTAAGAGCCATGCTATAGCTTTAGGATTAGGGAAGTATGAACATGTAACCGAGAATGTCTTTATACCATCGGGCCGAGGAGTCAGTAGCTTGCGGAAAGTTATATCGGGATGTGTCATTTGTAATAGGACAAATTGATCTTCCAATCAATTTGTTAGAATTCCCTTTAGATGGCTTTGAGATAATAGCAGGAATGGATTGGTTAAGTAGATATAAAGCTAGTATTGATTGCCATCAGAAGAAAGTAACTCTATGGGGTCCTAAGAAAATGAGAGTGTCTTACAAAGGGTTTGTAGTCAAACCCAAATTCAAGTGTATTGCAGCAATGACCTTAAAATCCTACTTAAGGAAGGGTTGTCCCATGATTCTATGTCATATCCGGGATACTGAAGCAACAGTGCTAGAAGCAAAGGACATACCAGTAGTATCGGAGTTCGAAGATGTATTCCCAGATGAGATTCCGGGATTACCACCAAGAAGAGACATCGATTTCAATGTAGAGTTGAAAACTAGAACCGGACCTATCTCAAAGGCTCCGTACCGGATGGCACCAAAGGAGTTGGACGAGTTGAAGAAACAACTAAATGATCTACTAGAGAAGGGGTACATTCGACCTAGTGTATCGCCTTGGGGCGCACCAGTGTTGTTCGTGAAGAAGAAAAACGGCTCTATGAGGTTGTGTATCGACTATAGAGAGCTGAATCATGTAACGGTTAAGAATAGGTATCCTTTACCTAGAATCGACGACCTATTCGATCAATTGAGTGGAGCTGGAGTTTTCTCTAAGATCGATTTGAGGTCAGGTTATCATCAACTGAGAATTCGAGAGGAAGACATACCTAAGACGGCTTTCAGGTCAAGGTATGGTCACTATGAGTATGTAGTGATGCCGTTCGGACTGACTAATGCACCAGCAGTGTTCATGGACTTAATGAATCGCATATTCAGTCCATATTTGGATCAGTTTGTAGTTGTTTTCATTGACGACATACTGGTCTATTCCAAGAGTCGAGAGGAGCATGAGGAGCATTTAAGAGTGGTGTTACGAACCTTGCGAGACCATCACTTGTTCGCAAAGATCTCGAAATGCGAATTTTGGCTAGACAAAGTGTCCTTTTTGGGACATATCATCTCAAAGGAGGGTGTTTCGGTTGACCCGACGAAGATTGAAGCAGTTTCAAACTGAACAGCACCGAAGAATGTAGCAGAAATTCGAAGTTTCTTAGAGTTGGCAGGATACTACAGACGATTCGTGAAGGATTTCTCAACTATCGCAAAACCAATGACGGAATTGATGATAAAGGAGACTCAATTTCACTGGGATGAGAGTTGTGAGACGGCATTCCAAACTTTAAAGAAACGTCTGACTACAGCTCCTATCCTAGCATTACCAGAAGGGGATGAGAATTTTGAAGTATATACAGACGCATCGAAGAATGGCTTGGGGTGTGTGCTTATGCAGAACGGAAAAGTGATTGCATATGCCTCGAGACATCTGAAGCCGTATGAGGAGAATTATCCTACGCATGACATGGAACTAGGTGCGGTGGTGTATGCCTTAAAGATCTGGAGACATTACCTATATGGAGCAACTTTTAAGGTATTTTCGGATCATAAGGGTCTCAAATACATTCACACACAAAGGAGTTGAACATGCGGCAGAGACGATTGATGGAGCTAATTGGAGATTATGACATGAAGATAGATTACCTGGAAGGAAAAGCTAATGTAGTTGCAGATGCATTGAGCATAAAGAGTGTACATGCATTATGTACATCCTTGTCCTTGATGCAACTAAAAGAGGAGGTGAATAAAATGGGAATTTTCATGATTTGCAAGGGGGATGAGGTTAGTACTTTGACCTTAGAACCAGATTTCTATACCGAACTAAAGCAAAAGCAACTCCTTGATCCTAAGATTCAGAAGTGGAAGAATAAAGTTGGAGAGGCGAACATGACCAGATTTCCATTCAATTGGATGGGAGGGTAAGGTTTGATGGTAGATGGTGCGTACCAGCTGATGAAGACATGAGAGAGACAATTATGAAGGAGGCTCACTGTACACCCTATTCTAAAGAAGACTTTCTGGTGGCCAGGAATGAAGAAGGATGTTGCGGAGTTCGTTGTTAGGTGTTTGACTTACCAAAGGGTCAAAGGAGAACAAAGAAGACCACAAGGTAAGATTCAATCACTCGATGTACCTGAATGGAAATGGGAGTCAATATCCATGGACTTTATTGTGGGATTACCGCGTATGGTACAAGGTAATAACATGATTTGGGTGATCGTGGATCGTTTGACTAAGGCAGCTCATTTCATTCCAATGAAATACACTTGGAGCAAGCTTCAGTTAGCGAATGGTTATCACAAGAATGTAGTAAGGTTACATGGAGTGCCTAAAGACATAGTTTCTGATCGTGATGCGCGATTCATCTCACGATTTTGGCAAGAGCTACAAGAATTAATGGGCACTACATTGAAGATGAGTACCGCATTTCACCCAGCCACTGCTGGACAAACGGAGAGAACTATTAAGACCTTGGAGGACATGCTTAGGGCGTGTGTCATGGAGTTCGGAGGCAGCTGGGAGGATGGCTTGGATTTGATTGAATTCTCATATAATAACAGCTATCATACCAGTATTGGTATGACACCTTTCGAAGCATTGTATGGAAGGAAATGTCGAAGTCCAATATGTTGGGATGATAGTGCTGAAGCAGTAGTTTTGGGACCTGAGTTAGTGCAAGAGATGGTTGAACATGTGAAGATGATTCGACAGAAGATGAAAGCAGCTCAAGACAGACATAAGAGTTATGCAGATTTACATCGTCGAGCGGTGGAATTTGCAGTTGGAGACAAAGTTCTGCTGAAGGTGTCTCCAATGAAGGGAGTAATGAGATTCGGGAAGAAGGGCAAGCTGAGTCAGAAATACATTGGTGCTTATAACATCCTTGATCGAGTGGGCGAGGTAGCATATCAGCTAGGTCTACCTGCTGCACTTGATCGAGTCCATAATGTATTCCATGTCTCGCAACTTAAGAAGTATATTCCTGACGTGTCGCATGTGTTGGAAATGGAACATGTAGAATTGGATGAAGCTCTTACATATGTAGAAACACCTAAGGAAATTCTAGATCGAAAGACAAGGAAAACTAGAAATGGTGAGACATCGCTAGTCAAAGTATTGTGGTCAAATCATCAAGTGGAAGAAGCCACATGGGAAGCAGAAGATCCTATGCGCGAAAAGTATCCACATCTCTTTGATCCGGTAAGTTTGGTTACGAGGACGTAACCTTAATTCTTTAAGGGGGGTAAGAGAAGATCGCAAATACATTTTTTTTACTACATGTTTACAAGTTAGTACATTATATATATCGAGTTTTATGAGTCTTAATCAGTATTCGTTCGTTATAAGTTAAGCACGAGTTAAAACTTATATTAGGTCTTGAGTTAAGTCTTGGGTATAGGTGTGAACTTCGCGGACGAAGTTCGTTTTTAAGAGGGGAAGACTGTAATACTACGGTTTTATGAGCTTAAGTAGCTTGGCCGAGCTAGAAGTAGCTCGACCGAGCAGGTTGTCCCTTAGAATATTTCTTGAGTTTTGTCACGTTCCAGAAGTTCATGGAACAAAGTTAGTCGGCCGAGTCAAAGTGACTCGACCGAGCTGAAGGTAGCTCGGCCGAGCCACACCTGGCTCGACCGAGCCGACGATCTGACGGGTTTAGTTTTTCGATTTTTGGACAATTAGTATAAAAAGAGAAGTTGATTTTCATAATCAGTTTTTACCAATTCTAAAACCCTAATTGAGAAACAAAAGCAACGTAGAACTTCTCGTGGAATACTATTGCTCTAAACACTGAAGATTCAGATCTAGATCTGCGGTAAGTAGATAAATTCTCTTCTAGTTTTTACATATCGTCTCTAAACCCTAATTAGTTGTTTAGGGTGATGCTAGGATCGATCTTGATTATGTTTATATCATGTTAGGTGACGAGTTCGTAGAGGGAGGTTTCTGCGATTAGTGTGCTTGCTATTCTTGTCTTTGTGAAGGTTTTGCGAATAAGGTAGGTTAATCCTACTCAGTTAAAGTGTTGTTTGCGTAAGGCTTTCTTGTATGTTCATTTGTGATTGTGAATGTTGATAAGATGAGAGGGAGTATGATTATTGATATGGTTCTGGCTGAGTGGTCACTGTGAGAGATGATCACGCCCCATTGTCGCCTCGGCTGGTCGTCTCAACCAGGAGGGATGTGCACAATAATGGCTTGGGTTTTGGTTTAGGTGGGTAAGCTGCGGTACCCCACTGGCGGCGAGGATTATCTGATGCGTCGGGTAATCTGGCAGGGTTACATGTTGCTACATGTAGCCGGTTATGGTTGATGAGAGGGAGACTAGTGATCTCGTTTGGCTTGTGTTATTGCATTGCTTCCGCTTGTGTTCATATATCTGGACTGTCTTGCTTTTATCTTCATTTGACTGACCCCGATTGTTTGTCTTTGACCTGTTGTGATCCATTCGGGGATGGGGAGCAGTTGGTTTAGCAGGTAATGAGTTGATGGATGATGTCATGCTTCAGGGATGGGAAGATTCACCACCGGCTTAGCCTAGTTTAGCTGACAGTAGCTTTATTATTATTGTTATTAGTTGAGACAGTCTATATTTCAGTATTGTGGTTTATGAGACAGTTGTAAGACATTAACTTTATACATTTAATAATGGTACGAGTATTATTCTTTGAGATTGTTCACTACCTCGACTATGTCGAGATGGTAACGCTCTCATATGCTAGGGCAGTCCTTGGTAAAGGCACCCCGGTATATGAGGGTGTTACAGGAATGCATTTGCATATAGTTTGCATTTAGGAAAAATTCTGAAATTTTTGAGAATTTTTTGCAATTTTGTGTCAAATTGTGCGATGTTCTTGCTCAATTCTTTGCTTGTCCTACTAATGCCCTCAAGTTTATCCCATTTTATGTTTGATAGCTTTGACTCTATTCTATTTGACGGGATTATGCATGCATGGGGATGTCTTAATTTAGTAGGTGGATTACGAATTTTGGACCGAGTAGGCTTGATCTTAACTTTTCGCAAGCCACAAATTGGTAAGGTAGAACCTCCTTAAAGGCCATTTCATCTTTATTTGGTCTCACTTAGGTGAGTGATAGGTCTCCTTATGGTGTGTGTTACATCAAAACACACAAGTATGGTCCTCTTTTCATCTCATTTAAGCATTACTTTCATATGTGCATTGCATTGTTGAAGTCATTCACATTGATAAATTTGCCCATTTTCTAGCCTCTTTCACATGATTTAATCCTAGCTACATTATAAATTCCCTACCCTTGTTAAGCTAGTAGATAAGTTCTTTTGGTGTTGGGATGCTCATTTTGGGATATGCTTTGAAGTTTATGTCATTGTGAATTGGTTGCCGGATTTGCTATTTTCCGGAGTTGTTGTGAAAGAAAATGAGCAAAGAAGAAAAATGAAAAAAAAAGAGAAAAAAAATGAAAAGAACATGAAAGAAAAAATGTCGAAAAGAAAGGAAAAGAAATGGAAAAAATTAACTTACTTGAAAGGTAGATAAGGTTAGGAATTTTCAAGTCAACTATCAATAAAAAAACCCTAGAGATAGAGAGAGAGAGAGAGTTTGAATCTCTGCCGCCATTGATTACTTGCAAATGGCTCGGACTATCAATGCAAAGCAGAGGACGTGGACTGCTACTCCATCTGGATCTCAGCAACCAAGTGTAGCTAATACATGCCCTGATGGTGAGAATGGGAATAAGACCAAGCAAATGCACGAACTGGTTGAAGGCCCTGTATTGGATGTTGAGGACACTGATGAGGAGGATGAAGAGACTGTTGTACCAGACAGTGTTCCTCTGACAGAGAGTGATCATGTTGCAGCAGTTGTGGAGGAAGTGGAAGAGGAGATCCTGCAATTAACGGAGGAGGATGTCAGTGATGAAATCATTTTTTGGCAACAAGCTGTTGTTTGCTATATCATGGGGGCAAACCCGCCTTGTGAAGTCATTGAGGGGTTCATCAGGAGGATATGGACGAAATTTAACATTGACAGAATTTCATTCATGAAGGATGGCTTATTCCTGGTTAGATTTAAGTCAATGGAGAACAAAGAAAAGGTACTGAAATCAGGACACTTTCTGTTTGATAATAAGCCATTGATTGTGCGTGATTGGACTTGTGAGTCAGATTTCAATAAGGAGGAAATTACCTGTGTTCCTGCTTGGATCAGATTACATTCTTTACCTTTGAAATTCTGGGGTAAGGGCTTGCCAAAAATAGCCAATTTGGTAGGGAAATATGTTAAAAGTGATGTGGCTACTGAAGAGAAGACAAGATTAGGGTTTGCAAGGGTTATGGTAGAGATGCAGATCAATCAGAGTCTACCAGACCAGATAAGGTTTAAAGATGAAATGGGCAAACTAATTTGTGTAAAAGTGTAGTATGAATGGCGACCAATTACCTGTCAGAAATGCAAGGGGGCTGGGCACACATCTGATGAGTGTAGATGGGGGCAGAGGATGTCCAAACCTGTGAGAGAAAAAAAAAGTTAGGAAAGTATGGAGGCCAATACAGAAAAAAGAAGAGGATGTGGTAGTTGAGAAACCAATGGAGAAAACAGATGAATCTATTCAATTCACTCCTAAGGAGGGCACAGCAAAGGAAGCATTAACACATACCCCTATTAAAAAATTGGTCTTACTGCAGAGACAAAAAGAGGACTTAGAGGGATATAGTACTGCATCTTTTGGTGCTCATTCTTTTGCTGATATGGTCACTAAATCTAGAGAAGGAAGAAGAGGGAGGGTGATCAATGGTAGTGCAGGTGGAATAAGTAGAACCCTTAGTTTTTGATGGAGAGCATAGGTTTTTGGAATGTTAGAGGTATGAATAGTGTGAATAAACAACATGAAATAAATTGGTTTCTACAACAACAGGAGGTGGGTCTTTTTGGCTTGTTAGAAACCAAGGTCAAAGCAAATAATTTCAATAAAGTGTGCAGTTACTTCAATAATGGGTGGAGCATTTCTACCAATACTAGTTATCATAAGGGAGGCGGAATTTGGGTGGTGTGGCAGCCATCAAAATTTAGAGTTCTCTTCATTGAGTACAATGCCCAATTTATCCATATGAAGGTTGATTCACTAACTAGTAAGGAGTGCTTCTTTTTAACTTTTATTTATGCTTTCAATGATCTAAATGAAAGGAAGCCTCTGTGGCAGAAAATGAGGGAGGGACATGGCTAGACACATAAATGCTCCCTGGGCTTTGGGAGGTGATTTCAATTGTGTCCTCTCTCATAATGAAAGGTGTGGAGGGGATACAAACCAGGAGGAAATAGATGATTTTCTGAGTTGTGTGGAAGAATGTGAAGTGATGGATATCTCAGCTATATGATCCTTTTATACTTGGAACAATAAGCAGAAACCTGAAGACAGAAGATATAGTAGATTGGACAGATTCCTAGTCAATAAAGCTTGGACAGATTTATTTCCGGAGTTATATGCCCATTTTATGCTTGAGGGGCTCTTTGATCACACTCCATGTGTGGTTGGGGCTGCTAAACAGGATAAGAAACCAAGGAGCTTCAAATATTTTAATATGTGGGGACAGGCAAAAGATTTTATTTCAGTTGTGAAGAATGTCTGGCAGGGACATGTAAATGGCACCAAAATGTATCAATTAGTGAAGAAACAGAAAGCTCTAAAGCCTGCACTTAAACTTCTAAACAAGACCAGGTTCTCTGACATAGAAAACAAGACAGATATAATGCAGTTAAGAGTTCTGAAGCTACAAGAGGAGTTGGGCCAAAATCCAAATGATATGAACAAAATTGAGGAGGAATTCAGACTGCTTCAGGAGTTAAAGGATCTGACTACAGCTAGGGACAGTTTTCTGGCACAAAAGGCCAAGGCTCACTGGATTACTGAAGGGGATGCAAATACTGCTTACTTTCATGGTACAATTAAGAGTAGAAGACTCAGAAATCGTGTGATTGCCATAGAGGATGCAGGGGGAAGGCTATGTGAGACAGCTGATACAATTCAGCAAGCTTTCTTGGGGTATTACCAGGGATTGCTTGGGCAGAGCAAACCAACAGGGAGACTGAGGCAAGCTATCATTAGGTGTGGTCACTGCTGCACACCTGAGCAGGGGCAGAGGCTGATGCAGCCTGTGACAGATGAGGAAGTTAAACAAGCCATCTTCTCAATTCCAGATAACAAAGCCCCTGGGCCAGATGGGTTTACAAGCAGATTCTACAAAGATGCATGGGGAGTCATAGGGGATGAGGTGACTGGGGTTGTAAAGGATTTCTTCCAACAGAGACAACTGCTGAAACAACTCAATGCAACTACCTTGACTCTGATCCCAAAGTGTGAAAGACCTCAAAATGTTATGCAATTCCGTCCTATAGCTTGTTGCAATGTGGTGTATAAAGTAATTTCCAAAATTCTGTGCACAAGACTTGGCCTTGTTCTGCCTACTGTGGTTGGGCAAAATCAGGGGGCCTTCATTCAAGGGAGGAGCATCCTTGAAAATGTCCTCATTTGTCAGGACCTTATCAGGTTATACAATAGGCCTACTGTATCAGCTCGATGTTTGTTCAAGATAGACCTTCAGAAGGCCTATTATACAGTGGAATGGAGTTTTGTTGGCCAATTACTAGATGCCTTAAAGTTCCCTACACAGTTTATAGACATGGTGATGCAGTGTATTTCTACTGCAACTTTTAGTTTATCCTTAAATGGGGAGAGCTTTGGGTTCTTTCAATGGAAAGGGGGGCTCAGACAAGGGGATCCACTGTCCCCTCTAATTTTCACACTATGCATGGACTACCTTACCAGAACCCTAACATATGCATCATCACAGGAAGGCTTCAAATTTTATCCATTGTGTAAGGAGTTAAAATTAACTAGCCTCATGTTTGCTGATGATGTGCTGATGTTTTGTAAAGGAGATGCTAAATCTATGGTGCAAATACTGAAGGCCTTCAACACATTCTCAAAAACTTCAGGCTTAAAGGTGAGCCCAGCAAAATCAAACTTGTATTTCAATGGTGTGCCTGATAATCTCAAAAGAGCTATCTTAAGTGTGTCTGGATTTAGAGAGGGCACACACTTCCTTTCAAATACTTGGGCATGCCCATCCAAACAACAAGGTTAAAGAAGAAGGATTGTGACATTCCTGTTGACAAAGTTTGCCAAAGAATTCATGGGATTGGCTCTAGGAAGTTGTCTTATGCAGGGAGGCTGGTGATGGTACAGGCAGTCCTATCCACTTTACATTCATATTGGGCATCAATTTTTATACTACCAAAAGGAATAATACAGAAAATAGAAGCAATATGCAGGAATTTTCTATGGAATGGGGGCACAGAATACAAACAAGTTCCTATGGTAGCATGGACCAAAGTATGTAGAGCAAAGGAGGAAGGGGGTTTAGGGCTCAGGAACCAGACTATATGGAATCAAGCTATGGTTGGCAAGCTAGTGGACTGGGTAGCAAGGAAAAAAGACAGTCTGTGGGTGAAATGGGTACACCAGATATACTTAAAAAATACAACATGGCTAGAGTACAAACCTAGCATGGAATCCAGCTAGGCAT